>JAFEMH010002919.1:0-195000 GCA_022495995.1 Adenophora triphylla var. japonica
TTGTATGAGGTATATATTTGTTGTAAAATAACAATGAGAAAGGAACGGAAACATTCTTTTCAATAATTATGTTCATGTGGATATCTATATTGTGATTGTCATATTCTCTAATATCTACTTCTATCCGTTAAAAACCAGTTCAAACTTCTAGTGGACAGTGACCATTAACTTGTATGTGATGAAGGACCACTATTTCTATATTCCCTCCTTCACAATTTTTTAGAAAGATTTTTTATTGTCATTAGAATTTAGAACTTGTATATTTCTATTTTTCTTTTTTTTTTTTTTGGGGGATTAGTATTACCACTTGTGTCATTTTGAACATATAATATCAAACCTCGTTCCGCTTGAGAAAGTGAAAGGAATCCATCTAATAATTAATTACTAATTAAATATTAACCACGTAAATTCTATTGATGTATTTAATAGTCATGTATAAAAACGTGAGATATTTTCCTGTTATAATGATTAAAAATTTCTAAATGGGGTAGTATTTGAAAAGAAGAGAGAGACGGAGTCAAACATAGATTAGAGAAAGGTTTAATATAAAATTGACTCAATTTATTATGATGATAGAAGTACATATTTATAGGGATACAAGGAATGTTCTAGGATTCAGGTTCGTGGCCTGCTCTCATAATTTAGAGGCCCTGTGGCAAAGTTCAAAATGAGGCCCCAAAAATACTTACAAAAAATAAAAACAAAGAAAATATGTGAATTTTTTATCATAAATTTATCAAGGGCTCCTCACAGGATTGATTGAAAACTTCAATTCTTTTTTGCTTTTTACGCTTGCATCCGGAATCTTGTTTCCTAATTCTAGAAACTCATATCTTAAAATTATAAAGTATGAAAAGAACGAAAAGAACCCGGCAAAGAGATGAATCATGAATTCTTATGACGGAGTAGTTTGCTCTGATTTTCTTATTGCAAGATGAAAGTGACTTTTGCTATGGTCAGAATACAAAGTAAGTTTTGATATTCTATTGAGAACTTAGAAAAGAGAATTTGTAGTTGTAAAAAAAAGACGTTGGAGAGGAGAAGAATACAAATGGATCGTTGATGGAGCCGAATAGAGGAGGAAGACGAGGAGTCGCTGTTGAAATGCCGTGGACTTGACAATTAATTCTATCAAAAATCTCGTTAAGATGTAAATAAAGAAGTAGATTTCTACAAAATACTATATAATATGATTTTTTAATATACTACCTAATTTGACTCAAATTATTCAATTGGATGATATTTATTTTTTTCAAATATAATACATATATATAATGGTTTTTTTTTTTAAATGGTGCCCCTCAAAATTATGAGGCCCGGAGCGAGCGCTCACCCCGCTCATGCTAATAGCCTGCCCTGTCTAGGTTGACTTGGTTTACAAGAGTAAGTTTCCTAATTACAATATCTAAGTTTGATATAATTGATAATCACAATATTTACTTTGATAATTACAATATTTACTTTGAATATAATATATCTTCTAATATTGAATATATTATATTCCTAATACGCCCCCGCAAGATGGACGATCCTTGGATAAGTCCAATCTTGAAGAGTGATGAGACGAGCCGGGTGTTGCCGAAGTGCTTTAAGATATATGTTCCCGGACATGTATGCGGTCGGCAATGTGGTCAGCCGATGATGGTGGTGCCATGTACGTAGAAGAGAGTAAGGGTGATAAGTGACTATTATATAGTCATTTATCCCAAATTTTATACTCCCTCCACCATCCAAGTGTGTACCAAGATTTTGGGCACACAAACCAAGAAATACTATTGGGCAGGAACGAAAATGTGCGTAGAAAATGTAAGAGAGAGAATGAGTGGAGTTAATAGTAGAGTTGCCAGTTGAATAAATTGTATGGTGGAGAATGAGTGGAGTTAATGAGTGGGTGGGGTATGGAGAATATAAAATATTAAAACGCTTTTCCAAGATTTTGGTAGTTCACACTGGCCTTGAGAATTCGGATCAAAAGGGAAATAAGTGTACAGCTGGCCGACTGGAGTGGAGTATACTTTTACGTTAGATAAACTCATCATTTTTTGATTTATATTTTAGATTTTACACCTTTGAGTATGTTTTATACATTTTTAAGAGACGAGGTGTTTAGGGCCTTTTTATGTCAAAAGGATACTTGGGCACTTTTTAAGAATGAAAGACATGGGAGGAGCACCAAGCAAAATGAACACACAAAGCCAATTCCAGTGTAGAGCGGCCGTGCAGCCAACACAGAGCGGCCGTGCACTTGGCCCATTTTTCAGAGCCATTTTGGCCCCAAAACTTAGAGTGGCCATGTCTTGAAGATTGAGTGGCCGTGTCATCCTTCGGAGCGGCCGTGCAGCCCTAGAGCGGAGCGGCCGTGCAAATTGTCAAAACTCAAATTCAAATCTGGCGCCAAGAGGTGCACGGCCGTGTAGCTCCCTTTGACTCGGCCGTGCAAGACGCGTCTGCGGGTCGAAAAGACACCTTTGGAGGCACCTTCTTGAAGAGTTCCCTCCCCCTTATAAAAAGAACCCTTGTACTCAGTCTTAAATACGAAATTTTACTGATATTTCATATATAGTGATTAGAGATTAAACACAAATACTTGTGAGATCAATTTCCGAAGATTATTTGAGGATCAAAGTTCATATTTTGTTCTTGCAATACTTTGGAGAAAGCAATAAAGTGAAGCATTATTTTCCAGCCATTTGCCTTCTATTTTCATCATAAGTCTTCTTACTCTATCCTCTATTTTTAATTGCTTTTATGTTCTAGATGGCTAGTGAGTAAATCCCCCTTATTCTTGGGGTTGGAAACTCAAAAGCATACATGTTCATCATCTAAAAAATGAAAAGTCTTGTCTTCTATCTTCATCTAAACAATTTCTCTATATTATTCTCTAAATGCCTTACATTTTGGAGACGTCCAACTTGTATGATTCAGTCGATTGAGAGAAGTACCTAGCGGAGAATCTCAATTGACGGAACCATATAAAGAAACTAGGTTCCATTGATCACGAAAGTAGTTCAACGGCCTAGGGATGTTCCTTTTAATGGAAAGTATGTTGACTCTCGTTCTTAATGGATTCTTACTAATTATGGTCGAGGTAGAGATAAGTCGGAATGCCCGTTTGTGACAGGGCGGGAGTACCATAAACGGAAATCTCAAACAGTTAGGACATAATTAGTGAAGAATAAAAACGCTACTGTCTTAACCAGAAGTAGCGAAGGCTTAACATACCATCCTTGATTTATATGAAAACCTATATTTCTAAGACAATGACAATTTGATGAACAATGTTATGTGTATGATTTCCAATCTCGAGAATGCTTTGTTTTATAAGAGTTTTATTAAAGTATTTTCTGTTTATGTTCTTTCTATTTTCTAAAATCAAACTTTATCTCCCCCCAATCTTTTCTATAATCTTAAAGACAAAAATATTTCCTAAGTAAACACTGTCCCTGTGGGATCGACCCGTACTTGCACCCGCTATATTACAATAGCATGTGCGCTTGCGAATATTAAATAAACCGTTAGGTTAAAACCCCAACATAAGGTAAGGGAGAAGGCTGAGTTGGGGCTGCAGCTTGGGTTTTGCCCCCATTTTTTTTTAAAGAGAAAACAAAAATAAGAAAAGGCAAGGGAGAAGGCAGGGTTGGCGTTGCAGCCAGCTTTTTTTTTTTTTTTTTTTTTTTAGAGATAACAAAATAAGAAAAAGGCAAGGCAAGGCAAGGGAGAAGGCGGGGTTGGCGTTGCAGACGGGGTTTTTTTGTTTTTTTTTTAAAGAAAAAAAATAGGGAAAGAAAAGGAGGTGGGTGTATGACGACATCTAGGTTTTGTCAAGAAGAAGGGGACGGCTTTGAGGGTTTACCGCCATGATTTTAATGGCCTCGTTGGAGGAGAAAGTAAAAAAAAATAGTGAATAAATCTCGGCTGGAGGGTTTGCCGAGGTTTGTAAGATGAAGAAGAGTGAGAGGTTTGCCGCAAAGAAGAAGAGCAAGGACGGCAATGGTGGAGATGTAGTGGGGCGGCTAGAGTATGCCACAAAGGGTGGGGCGGATGTGAGGATTTTTCGCTAGGTTTTGACGGTCCTCGTTGGAGGAGAAAGGTAAAGTCAGAAAATAGGGTTCGGCTAGGGGTTTTGCCGATGTTGTTGTGATGAAGAAAGGAGAGGCGGAAGTGAGAAAGGGTGGAGCGGCTGAGAGGGTTTCGCCGCTATGGTGTTGATGGTCCTCGTTGGAGGAGAAAATAATTTAAGGAGAATAATATGAGAAAGAATTTTTTTTTTTTTTTTGATGGTGTGGCTTGAGAGAAGAAGAATAAAAAAAGGGGGGGGGGAGATTAATATAGAGAATTGAGAGGAAGAAAGAAGAACATAATAGAAAAAAGGAGAGTAGGGTTTCGGCTTTGTTTGGGTTCCAGCCGAGGGTGTTGATAGGGGGGAAGGAGGGTGGTGGCGGAAGCTTTTGGTGGTGGTGGTTGGTGTATGTCGGCTTTAGGTTTTGCCGCTAGGGTTGGGTGGAGAAGTCCCATATGGATCGGATCGCTCTGATACCATATTAGAATAAAAGAAGAGAGAGACGGAGTCAAACATAGATTAGAGAAAGGTTTAATATGAAATTGACTCAATTTATTATGATGATAGAAGTACATATTTATAGGGATACAAGGAATATTCTAGATCTAGGTTGACTTGATTTACAAGAATAAGTTTCTTAATTACAATATCTAAGTTTGGTATAATTGATAATTACAATATTTACTTTGATAATTACAATATTTACTTGAATATAATATATTCCTAATATTGAATATATTATATTCCTAATAGTATTTATCTAATTAGAGTAACAAAATTTACAATTTTTTTATGATCTTCCAAGCCAGATAAAAAGGAAAAGGATTGAACTTTAAATTTCACAGAGTTTGAAACTTGTCTTTTACAAAAATTAAAATATATGATTGTATCTATTTAATAAAAAATCATGAAAAATAAATAAATCACATTACCTAGATATTCTTAAGAATTTCTTACTTTATGAATCCACAATACAGATTTTATCTAATAAGAGTATATTTTTATTTTAAATATTTTTGTGAAGATAAAATATTGTAAATTTATTAATTTAAATAGACATGCAATCGAAATGAATTCATATTAAATTTCAAATTATAAAGGTACGGAGAAAAGAAAAAAAAATCAATTACATAATTAAATGAAGGGTGTACTGCCTTTTTTTTATTTAAAAAAATGTTAGTAAGGACCAAAAATTTAATTCAATTTTTTTGGGGCTGATATTATACCTTTTATTTATTTTATTAGAACCTGCTACGATTCATAATATATTGTTGAGTGCAACAATATAATAGAGGGAAAATTAACGAGATTAAATTAAATATTAGTTTAAAAATGAGTAAATTAAATATTATATTATTAATTTAGTAATAATTTTTCAAGTTGGTATTATGAAAACTTTAACTATTTTGAGCTATAAAAATATGAATTTCTAGTAAGTGTCTAGTATTAGAAAGTGTCGGTATGAAGAACTAACACTTTGTAAAGTTAGCACCGATACTTTGGAGAATGTGTTTTAAAGAGTGCTATTATGAGTGTTTAATAGTTTCGGTGTGTGTTAAAGAGTGTCAGTATATGTCTAGAAGAGTGTTAGGGCCCGTTTGATTTGTAGGAAAGTGGAGGAATGGAATGCCCAATTTCGTTCCCCCAATTCCTTTGCCCAGTTTGATTTAAGGTTTCCTAAATTTTTCATTTCCAAGGAATGATCAATTCCATCCAACTAAGAAATTTTCCATTTCTTCCATATATGGAAGGAATGGTCAATTCCTTCGGGAATGTAAAAAAAAATTTTTTTTGACCAAAATACCCCCAAACCCAAACCACCCCTACCCACCCCCACCCCGCCCCTGCCCTACCCCACCCCACCCCCTCTATCCCCACGAAATATTTTTTCCCCTGTCTACCCCCCATCCAGCCCTGCCCTACCCCCCACCCTCACAAATTTTTTTCCCCCTACCTACCCCCTCCCCCCATCCAGCCCTGCCCTACCCCCACCTCCCACCCCCACCTCACCCCCACGAATTTTTTTTCCCTACCTACCCCCTCCCCCCATCCAGCCCTGCCCTACCCCCACCCTCCCCCACGAAAAAAAAAATATTTTTTTACTCATTTTGCATACCCCTACCTACCCCCTCCCCCACCCACCCCCAAAAAAAAAATATTTTTTAAAAAGGGTAAATTGGACATTTTATCTGCTTTCATTCCATTTCTATAATTTGTATTTTCAAACCAAACATGATTTGTCAAGGAATAGAATGACAATTTTATTTCATTTCGTGCCAAGCAAACGGAAGGGTTTGACCAGTTTTTTTCCATTCCAATTCCTTAAGGAATTCAATTCCATTGACCATTCCATTCCTTCACTTTTTTTCCACCGAACCAAACGGCCCCTTAGTATGTGTTAAAAAATGTTATTGTGTGTTAAAAAGTGTCAATGTATGTTTTTAAAAGTGTCTATGTGTGCCTTAAAGAGTGTCAGTATTAACGTTAAAAGAGTGCCAATGATAGTATCAAAAAAATATAAATGATAGTATATAAATTGTCAAAATTAGTGTTGAAAAGTGTCTGTATTTTATAAGTTTCGAGTACTTACAAAAATGGGACTGAGCATTTTAAAAGAGTGACATGGTAGTACTTAAAAGAGTGTTAGTGATAATGCTTAAAAGAGTGTCAATGTTGAAAAGCGTCACCGTGTTTTAATATGTTTCAATTATTTAGAAAAATGTTACTACGTATTTTCAAAACACGTTTTTCTTTAAAAAAAAAAATTTAATTGTTTTTTACAAGATTTTGACATAATTTTCCTTTTAAAACATAAATCAAAATTAATTTAATTCTTTGTTATCATTATTAGGAATATAATATCATAATATTATATTCAAGTATATATTGTTATAGTTTAGGATACTCAATCTTTGTATAAGATTAGGAAACTCAATCTTTTTATAGATCTAGACTTCTAGGAGATCACCTTCTCTCATTGTAACACTATAAATATATACCTCTAACAACATAATCAATTGAGTCTTTCAATACAATTCTTCTCTTTCATGTATGATTGACTTCGTGTCTCTCTCTCTTTATTCTATTATGGTATCAGAGCTATAAGATCCATAATAGAACTTCTCCGTCAAACCCCAGCGGCAAAACCCTAAAGCCGCCCCACCCTCAAATACTACATTACTTTCGCCCTTCATCAATAAACCCTACAACCCAAATCTGCATCAATTCACAACCTTACTCACAGTATTATCTCTGCCACAAACACTTTTGCCCTTGTCCACTTTACAAGCAACCAAGTTCAATGAACCTTTAGCCAATTCCACAGCTTTTTTATTTTTCTGTCACAAGCCTTCCTCCTTCCTCCGATTTTCTCCTCCTCGAAATCTCCATTGGTTATTCAAATCCTCCCAAAGCCATCACTCCAAGTCGGATCAAATCGAGTTGCCATGTTCAAAACTGGCCTCCAACCACGGACGTACGGATCACTTTCCTTGGGTGCGATGGCAAAACCCAAACCGCCCCACAACCAACCCGGGTTGCCATGTTTAAAACTGGCCTCCAACCACGAACGTACGGACCACTTTTTTTGGGTGCGGTGGCAAAACCCAAACAGTCCCACAACCAAACCGAGTTGCCATGTTCAAAACTGGCCTCCAACCACGGACGTACGGACCACTTTCCTTGGGTGCGTGGCAAAACCCAAACCGCCCCACAACCAACCCGAGTTGACATGTTCAAAACTGGCCTCCAACCACGAACGTACGGACCATTTTTTTTTACTGTCATAATCCTACAGCCGCCCCACCCTCAAATACCACCATCATATCACCACCTCGGCTGCGAGAAACAACTACGTCTCATCAGAAACCACATACACGTCCGGGAACACATCAATCACCACTCAAGTATATATTGTTATAGTTTAGGAAACTCAATCTTTGTATAATATTAGAAAACTCAATTTTTGTATAAATCTAGACTTTTAGGAGATTACCTTCTCTCATTGTAACCATATAAATATGTACCTCTAACAACATAATCAATTGAGTCTTTCAATACAATTATCATTACTACTACGACACAAAGCTTACCAAATTTTCTGTGCATCCGATATTACATAATGCATTCTCTTACTTCGACTTCTCTTTTCCTAACCCCTATTCTTCAAAAACTTTTATCTTAATCTCTTTTCTCAGCATCTTTCTCTCTTTTTCCATGTTCACTATAATCTAAACTCACTCAAAAATGCATAATTAAGCTATGCTTTAAATCAAATCAAACCAAACTATTAAATCAAATCAAATCAAACTACTACGATTTAATCTACCCAATTAATTTTTAACATGATTTACTTGAAATTTTCTACCAATGATTCAATCCATAAATTAATCCAAACCCGAACTTAATCAAACAATTTTCAGATCACTCACATCGGTGACTCTCCTTGTGAGAGTCACCAAAAAAAAAAAAAAAGCATGAAAAGTCATAATTTTGTGCAACCTAAGTTGGCCAATTGCTCTTGGTTGGCCCAGCTTGGATCACCATTTGTTTTTTTGTTTGTTTCACCAAATTATTTTGATTTTGCGTTTATATAAATATATTTTTAAAACTAGTATATTTTATATAATTATATAAATTAAAAAAATAAAAAATATATCAAAATTCATTTTTTTATAATTTTATGGGTAATTATTTTTAATAATTTTACGGGTAATTTTAAAAATATTATTACTAATACATTATTTTAAAAAATAAAATGATAAGTATTTTAGGTAAGTTGAAGTAAAGAAAAAATAAATATTTTATTTGTAAAATGTTAGGTTGGGTTGGGTCGAGGTCACTGATGGGAGTATAAATTATATAAGGTTGAGAGTGTGTATATGAAAGTGAGAAAAATTAATATTTTATTTGAAGTTGGATTGAGTCGAGATCACTGATGGAAATATTCTCACTACCACTGAAAATGAGTGGGGAAGGGAGAATGCATCCATTAAGAATGAGAATAAAAAATGTGTGACCTACCAATTAGGGATGGCCAAACTGGATCGGAATCGGACCGGAATCGGAAAATTGGACCGAAATCGGCCCGGAAAAATTCGGAACCGCCATGAACCGGGGAGAAAACCGGAACCGGGGTAATCGGAACCGGTTTGGAGGCGGGCCGGTTAAGGTTCACCAAATTGGTGAACCGGACCGGAAAAAGCCCGGAACCGGACGAAAATTTGTTGTTTTTCAATAGAACCGGCCCGGAACCGGACCGGAAAAGCCCGGAACCGGACCAAAACCGTGAGAAAACCGGAACCGGATAACCGGAACCGTGAGAAAAGCGGGTCGGTTAAGGTTCACCTCCTCGCCGAACCGGAACCGGCGGTTCAAGGCCCGGAACCGAAACCGGACCGGATTTGGTCATCCCTACTACCAATGGTCTCCTGGCCTAATGGTATCTTGGGTGACTTTCCTTAGGGGAGGTCATCAGTTCGATTCCCCCCAAGGGGAATCTTGTGGTTTAATTATTTTCTTGGGTTTCAGGAGCCTTGGAGTCCCTCGGGGCACATCCGTGCAGTTAAGGAAGCAGCATTGCTGGGCTTGTACCCTCAGTGTGGGGAGTTCAAATCTTGACAGTTTCCTGGTGATGTGGAGCAGCCAATCTATTGGTGTTGTGGAGTGCCTGCTTGGTGATGTGGAGCAAACAATTCATTGGTGTTGTGGAGCGTACAAGTAATTGCCTTGTAGGAGGGCTCCTCGGGGCTCGAGTATAAGGGGTGCCGCCACCGTCAGTATAGGGCACATCCCGCGATTTACCTCCGCCAGCATACTGAGGGGCCGGTACCTGGTGGTCCAGGATTAACCGGCGAAGCTGGGAACCTGGGTAATAAAAAAAAAATAAAAAATGTGTGACCTAATGGGCCTTGGCCCAGTGGTATAATGGTGGCCTTTCGAAGGGAAGGTCACTGGTTCGATTTTCCCCAAGGGAAATCTTTGTGGTTTAATTCCTATCTTGGGTTTCATGGTTCTTAGGAGTTTTCCGGGGCACATCCGTGCAGTCAAAGAAGCAACACTGCTGGGCTTGCAACCTCAGTGTGGGGAGTTCAAATCTTGGCAGGAGCACTGAAGTAGCCATTTGGTGTTGTGAAAGTGATGTAATTGCCTCGACAGGAGCCGCTGAAGCAGCCATTTGGTGTTGTAAGAGTGTAAATGCCTTGTAGGAGGGGTCCCTTGGGGCCAGGAGTATAAGGGGTGCTGCCACCCTGACAGCATAGCATAGGGTACATCCCGCAATTTACCTCCGTTCGCCGGAAACCTCAGGTAATAAAAAAAAAAAAAAAAAAAAAAAATTGTGAACAAAAGGTCTCAAGCACTGAGTAGGCAGAGAGGAGCTATGGATTTCGTGCCCCAACCAAAAATAAAACGTTTCCCCCTCCATACATCACATCACTACACACGAACCTCGATTTAATCTACCCTTCCTTCCTTTCTCTCTCTTGATTTTGTTGTATGTATAGTGTACGTATATACTTACTCAGCTACAGTAGATTGCCAGTAATGGCAGGGCATCAGTAGCAGTGCAAGAAATGAGTGAGAGAGTTTTCATTGGGAAGGTAAAGAAACCTCTTTAGCTCTCCACTTCCTTACACAACCCCCCTTCAACAAAAGTTCCCAAAACCTCAGCTTCAATCTAGAGAGAGAAAGAGAAAGATAAAGAGATATACAGTGTGTGTGAGAGGAGAGAGAGGAGAGAGACACACACACTTGGTCAGTGGAAAACCCATATCATAGATTAGAGGGGAAGCAAACACAACCTTTCATTTTCACAAACTGACTTAACTACAAAATTTAGGATTTTCTGTAAAAAGACACCCCACCCAGCCAGCTTAAATCTCGGGTGACTTTTCTTTTTTCTCCCTCACCTTCTTCATAATCAAACTGAGAGAGAGAGTGAGAGAGAGAGAGAGAGATTTCTCGAATCACATGCTTATGTTAATAGAGCTATATAGAGTTTTTTTTTTTGTGTGAGAAAGAATGGAGGGTGTTGGTGGTAGCGGAGGTGGTGGCGCCACCTCTTGTTTGATGAGTTTTGGAGAGAATAATAATTGTGGTAGTAGTAATAATCAGATGTGTGCTACTCCACCTCTTCATATGATGATGTTGATGAACAATAGCAATACCCTATTTTTTGGCAATCCTATTCAAGAAAACAAGGCCACCAATAATGATGGTGGTGGCGGCGGTGGCGGTTGCGGTGGCAATATGATGGAGGAGGATTTTAACGACAATGAGGGGATCATAAGCTCTTCTGTGAAAGCAAAGATAATGTCTCATCCGTACTACCCTAGGCTTTTATCTGCCTATCTCAATTGTCAAAAGGTATCATCCATAGTTAACACCCCCCTCCCAAAACCCTAACTCTCTCTCTCTCTCTCTCTCTCTCTCTCTCTCTCTCTCTCTTCTAGATCCCCCCCTCTATGCAAGAAGAACTCAAAAATTGGAAGTGGGTTTTAGGGTTTGAGGGTGTTTAGCATATATAGTATGTGTTGTGTGTGTGTGTGTGTGGGGGGGGGTTTAGTTGTTTCTTCAATTGGTAGGAGGATCCATTTTTCTTGAAGAGAGAGAAGTTTGTTTGACAAACCATTTTAGAATTTATTTAATGTACAGGTTTCGGGATCTTATGCCTATTATTGTATTGTGTGTGGGCATGTGTGGATTTGTTTTTAGTTATTTCTTCAATTAGTAAAAGAAGAATCACCCACCCTTGAAAGTATCACAAACCCTTCTTGGCTTCTTGTATACTGCTAGTAGTTGGTCTCAAATGATATTAAAAACCCTTTTATGATTTGTTTTGGTGATACTAAGTTTCTAACTCTAGAAATGTGTTTTTTTTTTTTGGTATGTGTGTGAAGCAGATCGGAGCACCACCAGAAGTGGTGGCAAGATTGGAAGAAGCCTGCAGTGCATCAGCGTCAGTGATGGGCCGTAGCAGCGGTGGTATGATTGGGCAAGATCCAGCTTTGGATCAATTCATGGAAGCGTACTGTGAGATGCTGATCAAGTATGAACAAGAACTCTCAAAACCCTTTAAAGAAGCCATGCTTTTTCTCTCAAGGATTGAATCCCAGTTCAAAGCCCTCTCCATTGCCGCCTCTGATTCTGGTACCGTACCTTCCATCTCTCCCAACAATATGTGAAATCTAAGTTTTAAATAATTTGGGTTTGTGTTGCTTAAGTACTTAATATTAAATTGTCACATTGAATCTGTCTTGATTCCTTTATAGTCTCCCATGGAAATAAACAATTCAAGCATAATTAATTCCTTTATAGTCTCCCAATCTACTTTCATCAGTATCAACATGTTAACTCTCTCTCTCTCTCTCTCTCTCTCTCTCTCTCTCTCTCTGGTTTTTTGTTTCTCTAGTCTACTAGCTAGCACAAGATATGGAACTGTTGTAAAGTCCTAGGGAATATTTGTAGGCTATAGGGAGTATTTGTAGGCTATAAGGGCCTAAGATTGTCCATGTTTGGGATAAGAAAACCAACATCCTGACTCCACATCTTGAACCAAATCACGTTAACCAAGGAATAGAGGAAATGCCCATTTAATCTCCCATCTTAATGTTAAGTTGTTACCCACCCTAATTATGAATATTCTTCACTACTGCACGCCATAATAATTCGTGGTTTATTAGAGGTCCAAGGAAAATATCGGTTCGATTTTCTCCCTAACCAAATCCCTAACGCCCCTTTCCTTCCAAATCTGCAGCCATGAGCCATGGGTTGTTCCATATCAATAAAAACTTCCATACAAAAACCCTTAAAAACTCCACCCATCTGGTTGCAACTATCCCTTGCAAGCAGCCGCACCAAATTAACCGGATTCTCCACACCTCAAAATCATGCGTTGAAGAAAATAAGGGAAGTAAATGAGAAAAAGCACGCCTAATGACATTAAATGGGATAGAAGGGTAAGATGGTCCATTAGAACCAAAAATACTCAAAGCGTCAGTTATTTAGGAACAAAATCTCAATCCTAAAACGACTATTATTTGGGAATGGAGGGAGTATGTAGTTGCCTGGTGTTTTAGTATTTTATGTTTTCATTGGAAGGTTTTATAACATTTTTTTTAGGATGATGGAAAATAGTGAGACGTTTCATAACTTCTCTTCTATTAGAGGTACAGTGATTCATTATAACGAGATCTTTAATGCACGTGTTTCTTATTAGTTTTTGTTTTTATCATTCGAGGCTGAAACCTTTGAAGTGTGTGGTAGCACTAGTAGAGAATTCGATTTGAAATGTGTGCATCGGGAACTTAATTAGCATTTGAAATGCTTTACCAGTTCAAATTTAATCTCTTACAAATACTCACATGTTTTCTTTTGGCAGGATCCAAGGATCTGATAATTTGATGATATATACGGTTTCTAATGTAGCCCTAAAAGGGTTAATATGAGAAAATAAAGACATAAAATTGGGACTCTACGGATATTTTCAACTTGACACGCTAATGTCTCTACTATGTAGTAGCATGTACGACAATATGTTGCACCATACCAACTATTAATTCTATTAGACGAGAATACTGAGTATTCACCAAGTTTGTATCAGCATTTGTTCTGTTCATTGCCTGTTAGTATTTTAGGTTCTTTGTATAGATAGATTAACTTGGTGGCTGTAGATATTCTATGTATTAGTGTATCTTAGCTTAGGATCTGTGTATATATATATATGTATCCTCAGTATGGAAATGAATATCAAGGAAATTCATATTCTCCCTTCTCTCTCTTTTGTGATATGCCGTGTTCTATTTCTAACTGTTGGGATTGGAGCCAAAACCAAGAAGAGGATCAAAACCATGGAGGAGCTGAAAATCGGAGGGACTGCTGTGGTGGGCGACCGCCCATAGAGGAGGTGGGCGACCGCACAAGGGAACAGAAGTCAGGGCCGGGTTTTCTGCAAGGGGCGTGTAAGGAATCTTGGAAAGGAATTAATTTGGTAACAAATTAGTATTCCTAATTTATGTGATACTCCTTCCATGTCAAGGACTCCGGGTAAATCAGGTTTTGATTAGGAATAGGTTTTGTATCCCTATAAATATATTGTGACTACCACCATAATATTTGTACCAAAAGGGGGAGAAAGTTAGGATATCAAGGAGAGCCACAAAATAGTGTCTAGGAAGGGAGGTCGGGGGCCTATGAGAGCCATGGGGGCGATCCTACAACCCGGCCATGACCGTGTTATTTGTACGTTCTTGGAGAGGTGAGATAATGTATATGAGAGATTGCTCATGGAGAGTTACTATGCTAGATCTGTGTGAGTGCATATGTAAAGTTGTAATCCTTCATATATTATTATAGTGATATCCTGGCTTGGTGCCTCCGGATGTAGCCACAGGTGGTGGTGAACCGGGTTAACAATTCTTGTGTTCTAGTGTGCGTGGTGTTCTTGTTCTTTCATATTATCATGTGTTGATTTATTTTCTCCATGTTGATGACTGCTAGTATGGCCTAGTGGATGTGGTGATCCCCCCAATTTCACAACAACTGGTATCAGATCTTTTGGTTCGAGATCTAGGAGAGATCCAAGGTGAAGAAAAGAGACAACAGTTTTTTCGTGCAGATTCTTCGTGTGGAAGATGTGCAGGGATCTGAGAGCTTCTAGGGTTTATGGTTGAAGCAAGACACGTGCCAAATAGGTCTACGATCGTGCGGAAGATCAGTAAGTCTGAAGAGTTCGTTTGTTTCTTATTGAGATCTGCAGAAATTCGAGGTGGAATTTTGGAGGTGCAGAGATCAAGATGGATCTGGAGATGTTCAAGGGTTTTTGGGGCAGTCAAGGTGGTTGGAGAAAAATATGAAAGAAAAGGAGTCTAAGTCGGAGGAGTTGGTGAGATCAATGAGGAAAAACGCGGAGGACTTTCTGTTGAGATAGGCGACCACCCATGTGGAGGTGGGCGACCGCCCAGGTGGACAGAAGTATGGCTCGTGGGAAATTCATCTTGGGCGACCGCCCATGGGGTGGTGGGCGACCGCCCACGTGTCGGGTGGGAATTTTCTGCAGCTGATTTGTTTCCTATTTTGATACAAACTCTTCTTGCAAAGGTGAGTGGTATAAGCCGGTTAGACCACGTGGGAAGAGGAGGACTTCTCGCAAACGACGGATGAGGGGTAAGGAGGATGTTGTACTCTACCGACAACATCAATTTCGTTCCGGGTGGGAGCAAGAGGCTTGGAGACCGGCCTGTTGGTGTAAAAAAAAAGGAGAGACATCAATAAATGGTGTGTTAGGGTGGAGAGGTGACAGTGTGTAGCTGGCCAGCAAGGAGACAGTCACAAGTACCTAACAGAGAGCGAGAAAAAAGACCACAAGGAGACCATGCAAGAAGCAAGGTGTGTTCGAGTTTCATGGGGAGCATTGCAAGGGGAGTGGATCTAGGAGGGAGAAGGCGAAGTTAGTCTTGCAAATAAATCAAGGTAGAAGTTGATTTGGGGAGGCAAGAAGGATCTAACACGGAGAGGTTGAAGCGTCGCTTGGTTTCAACTCGCCTTATTACTTGGGCGTGGAGGCTCATGGTGGAGGAGCGTGGAGGCTCAACTTGGTGGTGTAAAATATTTGGTGGATCATTCTCAGGTGGGAGTATGATGGGAGCATGTCACAATGGTGGTTTATGTCTCCAGGTGGGAGATTGTTGGGATTGGAGCCAAAACCAAGAAGAGGATCAAAACCATGGAGGAGCTGAAAATCGGAGGGACTGTTGTGGTGGGCGACCGCCCATAGAGGAGGTGGGCGACCGCCCAAGGGAACAGAAGTCAGGGCCGGGTTTTCTGCAAGTGGCGTGTAAGGAATCTTGGAAAGGAATTAATTTGGTAACAAATTAGTATTCCTAATTTATGTTATACTCCTTCCATGTCAAGGACTCCGGGTAAATCAGGTTTTGATTAGGAATAGGTTTTGTATCCCTATAAATATATTGTGACTACCACCATAATATTTGTACCAAAAGGGGGAGAAAGTTAGGATATCAAGGAGAGCCACAAAATAGTGTCTAGGAAGGGAGGTCGGGGGCCTAGGAGAGCCATGGGGGCGATCCTACAACTCGGCCATGACCGTGTTATTTGTGCGTTCTTGGAGAGGTGAGATAATGTATATGAGAGATTGCTCATGGAGAGTTACTATGCTAGATCTGTGTGAGTGCATATGTAAAGTTGTAATCCTTCATATATTATTATAGTGATATCCTGGCTTGGTGCCTCCGGGTGTAGCCACAGGTGGTGGTGAACCGGGTTAACAATTCTTGTGTTCTAGTGTGCGTGGTGTTCTTGTTCTTTCATATTATCATGTGTTGATTTATTTTCTCCATGTTGATGACTGCTAGTATGGGCTAGTGGATGCGGTGATCCCCCCAATTTCACAACACTAACATGGTATCAGTCTGATCTCTAAGATCCAGAAGACGTATCTTAATCTCTTTCTTTCTTTCGCCTTTTCCCTCTGTTTTGCCTTTTCCCTCGGTCTACCTTTTCATCGCTCTCCCGATGTTTCACTCCTTGCGTACACTGATGCTGATTAGGCTGGTGACCCTGATGACAGACGCTCTACCACTGGTTCTTGTGTCTATGTTGGTCCAAACCTGGTTTCTTGGACAGCAAAAAAACAACCTACGGTTTCTCGGTCAAGTAGTGAAGCCGAGTATCGTGCCATTGCTACAACTACAGCTGAGTTGCGATGGTTTTCATATCTATTTCGAGAACTTCGTCTTCCTTTCTCTCCTCCGACGTTGTGTTGTGATAACATTTCAGCTATTCATATGGCTCGTAATCCAGTATTTCACGCTCGTACTCGCCATATTGAGATTGATTATCACTTTGTGCGAGAATTGGTCACTAAAGGGTTCTTGCAGCTGCGCTTTGTGTCAACCGATGATCAACTTGTTGTGAAATTGGTGCTCCCCCGTTGCAATCAACACAAAGAAAACAACACACCCACACGTACAAGAAAGAAACAATCACACACAAGAACACAAGAGTTGTTTACCCGGTTCATTCACCAACTCGTGAACTACGTCCGGGGGCAATTGCCAAGCCAATATGTTATTAGTCTCTCTAATATGTTGCTACAATGTGTTCTAGGCCGAAATTATGCTTATATAGTTATACAAGGAACCCTAAATCTAATTTAAGAAGAGTTCTAATCAAAATAGGAAACTGAATAAAAAACTGCTGCTGAAGATCCTGGGCGAAGCGCGGCCGCCCTCAAGGCCAGCGCGGCCGCCCTCAGCAGCCGAAGCTTATACACCCTCGTTGAACCTCCAGCGCGGTCGCCCTCCACCACGAGCGCGGCCGCTCTCAACGACAGAAGATCCCGACGAGTTTTTCCTCCTTCGATCTCACCACCTCCTCCGACTTAGGCTCCTCCTCTTCCTTGTAGTTTAGGATCCAATCCCAACAATCTCCCCGGAGACTAAACCAACAAACATAAAATCACCCATTAACTCCCACCACAGAGTAAAGACCTTCGAACACATTCCCCCTCCATATTGGCTTGACACTACCTCTCCTCTCCTCAAGTAATAAGGCGAGTTGAAACCAAGCGACGTTTCAACCTCTCCGTGTTAGATCGTTCTTGCCTCCCCAAATCAGCTTCTACCTTGATTTCTCCCCGCAAGTCTAACTTCGCCTTCTCCCTCCAGACCCACCTTCCTCGCAATGCCTCCCCTTGAAACTTGGACACACCTTGTTTCTTGCATCGACTATTCTTGGTCTGAAACCGCTCTCTGTTAGGGCCCTTGGACATCCACACCGCGTTGATCAACTTTGTGTCCTCCCCAACATACCGTTTCTTGATGTCTCCCCCTTTTACACCACCAGGCCCGTTCTTAAGCCTCTTGCTCCCAGGAGCAGAATGTCGACATTGTAGGTAGAATACAACATCTTCCCCTTAACCCCACGAGCCAACACCTTAGCCCCTTTTGTGACTTCCCAAGACCCACCAATGAAAGAAACACCATACCCTTCACTGTCAAGTTGTCCCACAGAAATCACCCTTCTCCTCAAATCCGGAACATGCATCACGTTGTGTAGTTGTAAAACAGCCCCATTAGGTGTCTTCATCATCACATCCCCCTTACCTTTGATCTTCATGTTGTGAATATGGCCCTCCACACCCAAGCAAACCTACAAGAATGATTAGTGCACACAAACCAAGCACAAGAAATCAACGAAACAGAAAAGAACACAAGAAATTGTTAACCCAGTTCACCAAATTGATTGGCTACGTCTGGGGGCACTACCAAGCCAGGATCTTGCACTATGAATGTAAAATATGTTGTTACAATGAATAAAGGGGCGGAACATTGCTTTTATATGCAAAGGAAATAAACTAACCAAACCCTAGCTTAGCCCAAAAACCCATAGGCCCGTAAACAGAACCTTCCTCGGCCGGCCTTGAGGCGCGCGCCTCAAGGTTCCCCAAGCGGCCGCCTGGATTTTCCCCAAAACATGCCTGTCCCTCGGAGCTTGAGGCGTCCGCCTCGATCATGGCCTTGCGCCCGCCTCAGACAAACGCTGCCAACGTCAAAACAACGGTACGCGAGGCGCCCGCCTCATCCAGGTGGGGCGCCCGCCTCAAACTGCTACCGAAAAACCGCCAAGGTTGGTCCTCTATCCCAACAATCTCCCACCTAGAGATCAACCGCATATACAAGCCCCGTATCCGTTCTTCAACTCATCCTTGGTGTCCTCCTAGTGCTCACCTCGATCATGGTAGTGCCATCCTCCTCTCTCATTCTTCAAGCCCAATTGAAGCTTTGCACAGCTTCAACTTCTCAAGGTTCACAACCTTCGTCAACATGTCAGCTGGATTTTCCGATCCCAATATCTTCTCAAGCCACAAAGTCTTCTCCTCCAAGAGATGTCTGATATAGTGAAACCTTAATTCAATATGCTTCGTCCTTGAATGAAACGCCGGATTCTTTGCCAAGTGAATTGCACTCATTGTCCTTGTAGAGAATATTACCACTTCGCGTCTTCCCAAGTTCACCCAAGAAGTTCTGCACCAAACCATCTCTTTACTTGCTTCCGTCATCGCCACATATTCTCGCTTCGCAATGACGAGCCACGATCTTTTGTAACTTAGAAGCCCAAGAAATAGCTGTACCACCCAATGTAAACACATAGCACGTAGTACTCCTTCTTTTATCAAGATCACTTGATGCCAAGTCCGCATCAACATAACCCGCTAACACCACTTCCTTGCTTGAAAAACATAGAGCCTTACCAGCAGTACCCTTCAAGTATCGTAGGATCCACTTAACCGCTTCCCAATGTTGCTTTCCTGGATTGCCCATGAACCGGCTGACAACTCCCACCGCATGTGCAATGTCCGGCCTTGTACACACCATTGCATACATGAGACTCCCCACAGCTGAAGCATATGGAGTTCTCTCCATCTTGTCACGCTCTTCCTTGTCCCTAGGCGAGTCTTTCTCGGATAACTTGAAATGCAAACCCAATGGTGTCCCCGTTGGTTTTGCCCCTTCCATACAAAATCTTGCCAAGACTTTCTCAACATATTCTGCTTGCGAAAGAACCAATCTACCCGACTCCCTATTCCGGTCAATCCGCATGCCTAAGATTTTCCTTGCCTCTCCCAAATCCTTCATCTCGAACCGTTCTGACAACTGAGTCTTCAACCTGTTTACCTCTCTACTGCTAGAGCCCGCTATTAACATGTCGTCCACATATAACAGCAAGATAATATACCCATTGTCCGTGTTCTTGAAGTAGCAACAATGATCCGCCTCACATCTGATAAAATCAATGTCGTGCATGAATCCGTCAAACTTCCTGTACCACTGCCTAGGAGCTTGTTTAAGGCCATACAAGCTCTTAGTCAATCTGCAAACTAGCTCCTCATTACCCTTAGACAAGTAACCCTCTGGTTGTGCCATGTAGATCTCCTCCTCCAAATCCCCATGAAGAAAGGCAGTCTTCACATCCATCTGTTCTAGCAGCAAGTCATCCGCCACTACTATCCCCAGAACCATTCTGATAGTGGTCATCTTCACAACCGGAGTGAACACTTCGGTGTAGTCAATACCATACTTCTGCTGAAACCCTTTAACAACCAGTCTTGCCTTGTAACGCTTGCTACCGTCTGCTTCCTCCTTGATCCTGTAAACCCACTTGTTATGCAGCGCCTTCTTCCCCTTAGGTAGTTTAGTCAACTCCCAAGTTTTATTTGCCTTCAATGAGACCATCTCATCATCCATCGCAGCTTTCCACTTATTACAAAGTACACTACGAACTGCCTCTGCATAACATTCCGGTTCCCCATTATCTGTTAACAACAAATAATAGTTCGAAGGAGTATACCTGTCAGGTGATCCACGCAATCTGCTGGATCTACGCAGCGGAATTTCCGGTTCTGGAGTACGTGGTTCATCTTCAGTGACCTCCTGACCGTGGTCAACATGAACTGTCCTGCTCCCACCCGAGTTTGGAATATCCACCTCTACAACCTCCGGTTCCGAACTAGTACCATCAGATGCCCCCTTTCTATCCTTGTACAAAACCCGTTCATTGAATACCACATCTCGCCTACGAATAACCTTATGGTTTTGATCATCCCAAAATTTATACCCGAAGTCATCCCCGCCATACCCAATAAATGTACACTTATGATTTAGCATCTAATTTAGTTCTCTCAAAGAATCAACATGAACATAAGAAACGCAGCCAAATACGCGAAGAAAGGACAGATTTACCTGCTTGCCACTCCAAGCTTCCTCTGGAATTCCGTTCCCCAATGGAACCGATGGTCCCCGATTGATCAAGAAAGCTGCTGTGTCAACTGCATATGCCCAGAACGTCTTCGGAAGTCCACACTTCAATCTCATACTTCTAGCCCGCTCGTTCAATGTTCTGTTCATCCTTTTCTCGCTACCCCAGTTGAGTTGTGGAGTCTTCTTTGGAGTCTTCTCCATACGAATACCATTCGCAGCACAATATTCCCTAAACTCCCCGAGCTCATACTCCCCACCATTGTCTGATCTTAAGCACTTAAGCTTAAGTCCCGTTTGATTCTCCACCAAAGCCTTCCACTTCTTGAACACCTCGAAAGCCTCATCTTTCCCCTTCAAGAAATAGACCCAGACCTTCCTTGTAGAGTCATCAATGAAAGTCATGTAATATGACGCACCACCTAGAGATGTAACCGGAGATGGCCCCCACAAGTCCGTGTGAACCAATTCCAACTTTGCTTCCCTCAATCCCCTACCTGTCCTCGAGAAATTATTCCTCCCTTGTTTGCCAAACATACAATCTTCGCAGATCCCCACGTTGACTGACTTCAAACCCGGTAGTAGACCCTTAGAACAAAGTACCTTCATCCCTGTCTCACTCATGTGACCCAATCGACAGTGCCACAAATCAGTATCACCCTTGGCTGCTGCCACCGCAATACTATCCTTGGTGTTGTTCGCCAAATACAGAGTACCCTCCTTATTACCCCGAGCGATCTCACAATCCTCCTTGGTAATAACCCAGCCTCGCAGCCGAAAGTCACCTTGTAACCCTCTTCGTCCAACCGCCCAACCGAAAGTAGGTTCTTTTTCAAACCCGAATGTGCGACCCCGTTCGGATGTAGAACCTTCCCGTCCGATGCTCCTATTCTCGACATCCCCTTCCCCTTGATTTCCAAAGGCTCGCCATCGCCTAGATAGACCTTCCCGAAATCACCGGAAGTGTAATTATCCATCTCTTCCTTATGCCCGCAAGAGTGGAATGATGCCCCCGAATCCGGCACCCATGATTCTAGTGCACTACTAACACTCGTAACCGCATGCATCGTCACCTTCAATCGCCACATTCGCCCGATGGCCCTTACGATTTGGACAATCCCTCTTAAAGTGTCCCAACTCCTTACAATAATAGCACCGAACAGATCCCTTCGCAACCTTCGGTTTGTCCTTGGTCTCATCGGCTACGCCCTTACCACTCACTCCGTTCTCCCTAGATTCGGTTCTCCCTTGTTTGCTAGTACCCGGCTTCCCCTACTAGTAGTAGCTAAAGCCGCTCCCGAAGTACTTGATGTCCCCAACTTCTTCATGCGATTTTCCTCACCTAAAAGAAAGTCTTTAACATCATCATATTTCAATTTTTTTCTTACCCGAAGCGTTGATTGCGGCCACCGTTCCGCTCCAACTTGCCGGTAAAGAAGCTAGCAACAAGCATGCATGAACCTCGTCATCGAACTTGATCTCCACCGCGGTCAATGAGTCTATGACATCCATAAATTCATCGATGTGCTTAGCCAAGGATCCTCCCTCTTGCATCTTGAGACTACCCATCTTGCGTATCAAATCAACCTTATTTGCAGCAGACGGAGTTTCAAATCTCTCGCAAGATAATCCAATAGCTCCTTGGTGGTTGTCGCCTTCCCCGGTAGTCTTCGCGATCCACTTTGACAAAGTAGATCTAACCACCCCTAAAGCCTTCCGATCCATGAGTTCCCATTCTTCCTGATCTTCATCTTCCGGTTTGACACCCTTCAGAGGCTTGTAGAGATCCTTGTTGTACAAGAGATCCTCGATCTGCATCCTCCAATATCCGTAGTCAGACCCATCGAATTTCTCAACCGCCTGTTTGTCTTTGCCCATTCTTGATTGCTTGAAACAACTCCCTTGATCCTAAACCAAGAGCTCTGATACCAGTTGTTGTGAATATGGCCCTCCACACCCAAGCAAACCTATAAGAATGATTAGTGCACACAAACCAAGCACAAGAAATCAACGAAACAGAAAAGAACACAAGAAACTGTTAACCCAGTTCACCAAATTGATTGGCTACGTCTGGGGGCACTACCAAGCCAGGATCTTGCACTATGAATGTAAAATATGTTGTTACAATGAATAAAGGGGCGGAACATTGCTTTTATATGCAAAGGAAATAAACTAACCAAACCCTAGCTTAGCCCAAAAACCCATAGGCCCGTAAACAGAACCTTCCTCGGCCGGCCTTGAGGCGCGCGCCTCAAGGTTCCCCAAGCGGCCGCCTGGATTTTCCCCAAAACATGCCTGTCCCTCGGAGCTTGAGGCGTCCGCCTCGATCATGGCCTTGCGCCCGCCTCAGACAAACGCTGCCAACGTCAAAACAACGGTACGCGAGGCGCCCGCCTCATCCAGGTGGGGCGCCCGCCTCAAACTGCTACCGAAAAACCGCCAAGGTTGGTCCTCTATCCCAACACTTCAATGGTTGACCATCACCAAGATAGAGAACCCCAAAATCTCCAGTTTTGTATCGCTTCATTGATTCTGCATCCCCACTAGCATGACAAGAAGCTCCAGAATCCAACACCCAATCTTCACCCGACTGCTCCTCCCCTAGGATTAATACATCACCACCATCATCCACTACGTGCGCACCACCACCTTTTCCCGGACAAATATAAGCGATGTGCCCCAATTCACCACAATTGTAGCACTTGACCTTTTTCCCCTTAGGTCCACCCCTTTTCTCTCCACCCTAAGTGCAGCCCCATCTACGGACGATTCTCCCTTTTCTCTTTCCTTCGCAACTCCTCTGCAGACGAGATCTCTAACCTCCGTATACACCAATGCTGTTTTCGACGTACTAATCGTTGTGACAGTAACCTCCCAACTATCAGGCAATGACTTTAGTAGAAAACAAGCTAGCACTTCATCGGAGAAAGTAATATCAACACTTTTCAATTGGTCCACCATACCTTTGAAATTGCCGATATGACTTGCCGCTGTCTGCCCCTCTGACATCTTCGCATTCGCAAACCTCTTTATCAAATGCACCTTATTGATATTCGACGGCTTCTCATACATGTCCGACAGCGTTTGTAGCAACTCCACCGTTGTCTTGGCCTCCATAGCGTTCCGTGCAACGTCGTCGGTTAGGGCACTCCTTACCGCTCCTAACGCCTTCCGATCCAACGTCTCCCAATCCCCTTGTGACATGTCTTCGGGCTTCTCCTTCAAGGGCTTATGAAGATCCTTACAATAAAGGTAGTCTTCAATCCTTGTCTTCCAAAATGTGAAATTCACACCGCTGAATTTCTCGATATGGTTCTTCATCTTGACTGCTTCACCAAAATCCCCAAGAACGCGATTCAAAAAATCAACGAATGAAACTTTGAATCCCCCAAAAAACCAAAGCTCTGATACCAGTTGTTGTGAAATTGGTGCTCCCCCGTTGCAATCAACACAAAGAAAACAACACACCCACACGTACAAGAAAGAAACAATCACACACAAGAACACAAGAGTTGTTTACCCGGTTCATTCACCAACTCGTGAACTACGTCCGGGGGCAATTGCCAAGCCAATATGTTATTAGTCTCTCTAATATGTTGCTACAATGTGTTCTAGGCCGAAATTATGCTTATATAGTTATACAAGGAACCCTAAATCTAATTTAAGAAGAGTTCTAATCAAAATAGGAAACTGAATAAAAAGCTGGCTGCTGAAGATCACGGGCGAAGCGCGGCCGCCCTCAAGGCCAGCGCGGCCGCCCTCAACAGCCGAAGCTTATACACCCTCGTTGAACCTCCAGCGCGGTCGCCCTCCACCACGAGCGCGGCCGCTCTCAACGACAGAAGATCCCGACGAGTTTTTCCTCCTTCGATCTCACCACCTCCTCCGACTTAGGCTCCTCCTCTTCCTTGTAGTTTAGGATCCAATCCCAACACAACTCGCGGATATTTTTACCAAGGGCTTACCAAAACCTCGGTTTCACAACTTTTATGTCAAGCTTCGTCTCCCCTTCGGTCGTCTCGCTTGAGGGGGGGGGTATTAGCCGAGAATACTGAGTATTCACCAAGTTTGTATCAGCATTTGTTCAGTTCATTGCCTGTTAGTATTTTAGGTTCTTTGTATAGATAGATTAACTTGGTGGCTGTAGATATTCTATGTATTAGTGTATCTTAGCTTAGGATCTGTGTATATATATATGTTTCCTCAGTATGGAAATGAATATCAAGGAAATTCATATTCTCCATTCTCTCTCTTTTGTGATATGCCGTGTTCTATTTCTAACAAATTCAACTCAGCCATAGTCCAAATCAGTTGGAGTTAGTTCCCGAATCCTTTGTTTATTTGTGATGTAAGTTAGTTTTTGGCTTTCCCCTTCCATTATTTATATTTTATTTAAGTTTATTAATCAGCCTTTTTAAATAATGGCCATAATGCATCTTAATCGAATTCTCATTTTACCTTGTATTGGGCAATCTTTTACTATCTTGTGAGTTTGTTCATTCATTATGAATGTTATCTATCTTTATAGTTTTACTATTTTGTGAATTTGTTCAATATGAATGCTATCTATCTTTTAGAGATTTACTACTTATTGATCTTAATATACACGATGCACTAATTTATCATCTCAAAACGGCAACAAGGATCTTATCATTTTTATCCTGTTCTGCCTGAATCAAGAATCCTATCACTTATATCCTCTTCTGCCTGAATCAACCGTTTCTTCTCTCAAGCGTTGATAGCCTCCTCTAATCTAGCTGAATTCATATTCCTGAACTTCCTTGTTTTCCTCTTTTCATCACAATACCTGTTGACTCTTGTCGTTTTTAACTTTCTTCTGCTTGGGCTTTTTGTAGTCTAATCATTTATCTATTGGCATTTATAGTTGATAAAATATATGACTTCATTGCACACGTAGCTGCATATATTAATATGAATCCATTGGCCTATTAGGTGATGTTGTTGGATTTGGAGAAAGTAAATCTATAGGTCTTAGAAAGAGGCTCTATGAAATATGTAAAATAAGCTAATTTTGATATATCTATAGGAAAATTGAAGGGAAATTATGTGCTCGTTACTTTGATAGAAACCCTCATAGATGTTGCATTTATGACCATGAGAATCTTGTTGTTATACATAGCTTCTTACGAGTTCATTGATGTTATTAGGTTGTGGTGATGCTATGGATAGAAATGGTTCGTGTGAAGAGGAGGTTGATGTGAACAACAGCCTCATAGATCCTCTGGCTGAAGACCGTGAATTAAAGGACCAGCTTCTGCGCAAATACAGTGGATATTTAGGTAGTCTGAAACAGGAGTTTATGAAGACGAGGAAGAAAGGAAAACTGCCCAAAGAAGCCCGACAACAATTGCTCGACTGGTGGAGCAGACATTACAAATGGCCATACCCATCCGTAAGTTTTATTTTTCATCTTTTGGCCTTTCTCATGATATGGTGCTGGCTTTTCATTCATATATTCTCTTGCGATGCAATCCTACTTGCTAAGTTTGCATCTGCGGTCTCATTTGATGAACATTAATTTGTACTCCGTGTGTAAATGAATGTCTGCTTTCGAAAAATGTAATCAAAATGAACGTCTAATTTTTGAGTAGTTATTATATCCTCCCTCATCAAACAAGAAGTTTTAATTCACTCTTAAATTCATGATGCATTATGTTGAGATCATTAAAGGGGTACTTGTGTTACAAGAAATTCTTAAATTTCAAATTCCCCTTAAATGAAAATTGGACATTCATTTTGGGACGGAGGGAGTATTTTAGAGAAGGCATTTTCATGTAAAAAGTACTTTGTTTTTATATTTTTGGTCAAGATGTGGAAAATTGTCCAAAAACCCGTACGCAAGCCATTCTCATTGAAACAATAAGAGGATAATAGCATTTACTAATAGAGGCAAGTGGAGCGAGAAGTGGGTATGAGTTTCTCATCTCGATTACCGACTGAGCTGACTTATCTTCTCGAAACTTCCCAACCTCTGAAAATGTTTCCTTTTGTGTGTGTGTGTGTGAAATATACAGAACTTAATTGGTTTTAGTTAAAAGGAAATCACCTGCTTGTCAAATTAATGCCTTGGCTTCAGTACGTTTGACCAAACTTTGTTGTATGGACAGGAATCTCAAAAGTTGACACTAGCAGAGACAACGGGACTAGATCAAAAGCAGATAAACAACTGGTTCATTAACCAAAGGAAACGGCACTGGAAGCCCTCGGATGACATGCAGTTTGTGGTAATGGATGCTTCCGCTCATCCTCACTATTACATGGATGGTCTTCTCGGAAATCCTTTTTCCATGGACATTTCTCCTACCGGCTTCCTCTAATTATCATATATATATAAACCATGCCTGAGATCCTCTATGCAGAGATTCCGTCTGCTTGCCTACGCGGGCTCGTATTGTAGCGATATTGCGTGTTATTTATGCATGCATTAGTATATGTAGGTATAAATATTCACTTACTAGATGATATTTATTGCTTCTTATCTTATTTATGCAGAGACATGCTTAATTAAGCTGTTATTTTCCTTTTATTTTATTTTTTAATTTTTTTGAGACTATTCCTTTGTTTGGATATTTTCTTGTGTGTTTTTCAAGTGGTTAATTACAGACAAGGAATAGGCGCATGCATTTTCATTGGTCCCAACCTTGTGGCAGTGGCTTGGTCTAGCAGTGAAGTGGAGTACTGGGCCTTAGCCAGCTGCTGAATTACCGATGGTTTTCCTATCTCTTTCGTGAACTTGGATTGCCATTGTTTTCACCTCAGCTATCTATTCTGTGACAATACTTCAGCCCTACACCGTTTTTTCACGTGTAGAACATGTCACGTTGAGATAGATCATCACTTCGCGAGTTACATCGTGGATTCCTTCATCTCAGTTTAACATCTCCACCAATGATCAGATCGCCAGACATGTTCACAAAGGGGTTGTCCTGATCTCGGTTACAACTTCTCTCTACCAAGCTGCAGCCGCCTTAATTTAGTGGATTGAACAAGGTAATTTGGGGCTTGGTACGAGTACTGGACAGTTGAATTTGAATTGGGACTAGGAAGGCAGTACTATGGCATTGGCCAAGTCTCAAAATAAAGAATCCAAGTCATCTAATGACCATCTCCAATTCAACAAAAACAAAGACTACAGATCATCAAAAGAGAATAACAAGGTGGCATTGCATAGTCAGCAAGAGCATTCAACAAGAGTACACAGCAGATCATAATCTCTAGGACACCTCATAGAAATCTGTTATAGAAAGGAATATAACAGCAGATTCATTGTATATACAAATATATGTATAGGTGTATGTATAGGTTTAGGTGTATAAATATTGGATCATCTTTATTTCTCTGTACACAAAAATCAGTAATCATTCTATAATACAAACAAGGTTGAATTCCTTTGTCTATTGTTTTACATTTCTTTCTTTATTTTGTTAATCTTTCTTTGCTACTGCATATCTTTCATTTCATCTTCAGTTATTAGCTCAATTCAACTCAGTTGAAGATCAATCAATCTTCATATCATATTAGTTCATATCTTCAACATGGTATCAGAGCTATCCGGTTGATTGATAATATTCAATCATTATAATCAATCTGTGATTCATAAATTCTTTCAATTCATCCTCTTATTATTCTGGGTACTGATTTTATTCAGTACATCATCATTAAAACTTATATCTGTTTTAGCATATCAAGTGTTTGTGATATTGCCCCACTTAAATTTAAGCTTTCATTCAGAATTGTTTTCTTTGTTTTCAATATCTACTGAATCATTTGTTTTGCAATTAATTCATACAGGAAATCATTCATCATGTCAGACAATATTAGCCAAGATGATGTTAATGCTACCATATCAGCTTCAACCAGTCCTCAAATTACTCTCAAACCTCATGAAATCCCTAGCAGCCCTTATTATCTTCTTCCTTCTGATCACATACCAATGCTGTGATCATCACCCCTCCTTTAGATGGAACCAACTATCTGATATGGTCCAAAAGGTTCATTAGAAGTATTATTGTCAAGAATAAACTAGGATTTCTTGATGGCACTATCACAAAACCTAATACACTAGACCAATTATACTCTCCCTAGATCAAGTGCAACACAATCGGCCTTACCTCTTGGATGATAAACTCTGAGTCCAAAGAAATTGCAGCCACTATTTTCTATGTGGATTCTGCACATGAAATGTGGGAAAGACTCAAAACTAGGTTTGACCAACCTGATAATGTTAGAATTTATCATCTTCAACAACAACTAATTAGTTTGCTTGAACAAGGAACTATGTCTGTTACTACTGACTATTTCACTAAACTTAATGGCATGTGGGAAGAGTTACATAACTACAGACCACTACCAAGCTGCACTTGTGGGTTATGCACTTGTCAAGCTCTCAAAAACATAGCTGATATTCAAGAGTCAGACCATGTTTTTAAGTTTCTCATGGGGCTGATGATGTGTTTGAACACATTAGGAGTCAAATCATTCTCATGACCCCTTTTCCTTCCTTAGATAGGGTCTATTTCATGGTTGTAAGGGATGAAAAATAAAGAATGACCAGGACTCAGTTGAAACCCACTCCAGAACCCTCTGCTATGGTTGTCAACAAAAGGAAAGAGAGAGATGTCCTATGCACTAACTGTGGTAAAACCAATCACACCAGAGAAAAATATAACAGGCTGATAGGTTTTCCCCCAAACTTCAAGTTTACCAAAAGCAAACTTGGGTATTGAGCTCCACAAACTAAATTTTCTGCAAATCAAGTGTCAACTAATGATCAAACAACACTCACACAAGAGCAGATTCAGAAGCTTTTGTCCCTTGTTCCTGCTAGTCATTTTCAGAAAATGCAATGGCTTCACCTCAACAAAGTGGCTCACCAATCAACCAAGGAACTCCATATAGCACTCCTACAATGAATGAGGGTGATGTTGGACTTGTAGTAGGCTTCTCAAGAACTTAACAGAAAAACTTAACAGGAAAAGTAACGGAGATTGGAAAACTATTAAACAAGTCGAGTCTTGTATTAAATACAATCTCCGTAAGAAGTTATTGCCCCGCACAGGTGCTTACGGTTTCAATGGCAATCTTCTAGTAAGATAAAACGACTTTGCTATTAGTTATAAGGAGCACTCCAATATAACTAATCTAACGAACAAAAGATTGTTTAGAACTTTGGACTTTGAAAAGAAGAATGCAACAAGATGCTAATGATTTGGGTATGTTAATCTACCTCACTAGAGGGTAGGAAGGCTCAAAATACTGTATATGTAAATTGAAATTCGGAGGGAAACTTATTTAAAGAAAGTTAAAGGGTTCATGGCTGTTCACTCCAAGAGGTGCCAAAACTGTTTAGATCCTGCGCACGAGCGCGGCCGCTCTTGCCTTGAGAGCGACCGCGCTCTTATGCCGAGACCAAGCCAAGATTTTACTTAAATCAGCGCGGCCGCTCTAGGCTGGAGCGCGACCGCGCTGAAGCCCAGAACTGAAAGGTCACGAAAACCTTTTGGGAACAGTTGTGACCCAAAACCAATTTGAATCAGTCCAAGTCAACCCAAGTTAACTTTAACCCTTTATTTAACTCTCGTTAAGTTACAAAAACACTTGTCATTAATTCTCATTCACCCTAAATGGTTTTTAAATGAGTTTAATAATCTACAACAAATGTACTAATGTAGAATATATTTTGTAACAAATTTCGTTAACAAATAACGAACTTCCGTTAGAAACTAGATCAACGTTAAGTCAAACTTAACTTTCCGTTACCCATTTCTAACAATCCCCCACATGAATGACAATTAATGCATGAATGCAATTTCGTCCAAAGTTCCGGCGAACTATTATTACATCGGGATAGATAGCTTGTGGCCTTGAATCCTCCCTAGTGAAATATTATCGGATATACTAGCCATTTGGTAGCGAGTCGCTTTGAACCAGTGACTGTCGGATGTATACCAAGACAATAATACTCACATAATAACAGCTCTAACAATTGTTGTTCTCACGTTTTGTCCATTTCGGCCCTGGGCCATATCTCATTCATAAGCGTTCATTTAGAGGCGGCCTAGTTACCTCTCGCTTATATAGGTGATTCTTACTATAAGGAGTATCATGCACTACTCCACCCGTAGGTATAGAAATCATTAAAAGTTTTCTCAACTTATCCTTACCACTGCTGCATGTGCTTGTACTTGGATGTTCTGGGAATGAGTATTCAACATCTCCAGGTTAATAAACCGAGTTGTTGTTTCCAAGTAACTCTACTAGAACTTATAACTTGGTTGTCTCATTGAACCAAGGGCCTGGGATCTCCATTTCTCAAGGTTGAGTGTCCGCTATAAGTCCTTTTGTTGTGGGTTTTAAACCCATTCCCCTTAACAGTTTATACAGTTGATCTCGATTTATACCTTTGGTAAACGGATCCGCTAAGTTATCACATGACTTTACATAATCAATAGTGATAACGCCATTCTTGATCAACTGTCTAATGGTATTGTGTCTACGACGAATATGTCTAGACTTACCATTGTACATACTATTCTGTGCCCTTCCTATTGCTGATTAACTATCACAATGTATCATAACAGCAGGCACAGGTTTACTCCAACAAGGAATATCCTCCAGGAAGTTCTTAAGCCATTCTGCTTCTTCCCCAGCTTTATCCAAGGCTATAAACTCAGATTCCATCGTGGATCTGGCTATGCACGTTTGTTTGAAGGATTTCCATGACACTGCTCCTCCACCTATTGTGAATACATAACCACTTGTGGACTTAGAGTCTTTCGTGTCCGATATCCAATTGGCATCACAGTATCCTTCTAATACTGCTGGATATTTCTTGTAAAGTATCCCATGGTTTAATGTATACTTTAAATATCTTAGTACTCTCATTAGTGCTTTCCAATGATCAGTACTAGGATTGCTTGTGAACCTACTTAGTTTGCTCACTGAATATGCAATGTCTGGACGTGTACAATTCGTTAAGTACATCAGACTACCAATTATTCTTGCATATTCCAGTTGAGAAACTGGTTCCCCTTTGTTCTTGGCTAAGTGTAGAGCCAAGTCCACCGGTGTCTTAGCCGGAGGGTCATCAAGGACATTGAATTTCTGAAGAACATTCTCTAGGTAATGGGATTGTGAAAGAACTAATCCTTCAGATGTTCTAGAGATCTTTATCCCTAATATTACATCAGCTAATCCCATGTCTTTCATGTCAAAGTTCTTCTTTAACATGCCTTTGGTATTCATGATCAAATCATGACTACTTCCCATTATGAGCATATCATCTACATAAAGACAAACTATTACAAATGATTCAGAAGTTCCTTTGATGTAGACACATTTGTCACATTCATTAATCTTGAATCCATTTAATAACATAGTTCGGTCAAACTTTTCATGCCATTGTTTAGGTGCTTGTTTCAGTCCATACAAGGACTTTACGAGTTTACACACCTTTCTTTCTTTACCGGGAACAACAAACCCTTCGGGTTGTTCCATGTAAATTTCTTCATCTAACTCTCCATTTAGGAAAGCAGTCTTCACATCCATTTGGTGTATCTCAAGATTATGCACTGCTGCAATAGCTATGAGAACCCGAATAGATGTGATCCTTGTGACAGGGGAGTAGGTATCGAAGAAATCATATCCCTCTTTCTGTCGAAAGCCTTTGGGAACTAGCCTAGCTTTGTACTTATCTACTGATCCATCTTTTTTATACTTCTTTTTAAGGATCCATTTGCAACCTAATGGTTTGCAACCTGGAGGGAGATCAACTAATTCCCAAGTATTGTTGAGCATTATGGATTCTATTACACTGTTAATGGCCTCTTTCCAGAATGAACTATCCGGACCGGATAAAGCCTCTTTAACAGTTGTTGGTTCGTTTTCTAACATGTAAGATATAAAATCAGGACCAAAAGACTTTTCCACTCTTGCCCTTTTGCTACGTCTCGGTTCTTCATCTTCTATTTGAGAAGGACCGATTGTAGATTCATGTGTTCTCTTATTAGAACCTATATCTTTCCTGTCCTTAGCCAGAAAGATGTTTTCAAAGAATACCGCATTCCTTGATTCTATAGTAGTTCCTACATGCATATCAGAAATGTCCGATTTGTGCACTATAAAACGATAGGCACTACTATTATTGGCATATACAATAAAAACACAGTCAATGGTCTTTGGACCAATCTTGACTTGTTTCGGCTTAGGTACTTCAACCTTGGCCAAACACCCCCACACTTTAAGGTATTTAAAATATGGCCTACGATTATGCCACAATTCATAGGGTGTTTTATCAATACCTTTCTTGGGTATTTTATTAAGAACATAATTAGAAGTGAGTATTGCTTCCCCCCACAAGTTGTCGGGTAAGCCTGAACTTATCAAAAGCGCGTTCATCATCTCCTTGAGAGTACGATTTTTGCGTTCAGCAACTCCATTAGATTGAGGGGTATATGGAGCCGTTATTTGATGAATTATGCCGGATTTCCAACATAGTCCTTCAAATGGTGCTTCATATTCTCCACCTCTATCACTTCTAATTTTCTTAATCTTCAAGTTAAGTTGATTTTCAACTTCTTTCTTATAAGTATCAAAAGCCCCTAAGGCTTCATCCTTACTTCTTAAGAGATAAACATAGCAGTACTTAGTGCAATCATCTATAAATGTAATGAAGTACTTTTTACCTCCTCGAGTTTGCACAAGTTTTAAATCACATATGTCGGTGTGAATTAACTCGAGAGGAGTTGTGTTTCTTTGTATTGCATTAAATGGCGACTTCGTCATTTTTGCCTCAACACAAACTTCGCACCTATTAGTCGAGTCGGATTTAGTCATTTGGATTAAATCTTGTCTCGCTAATTTCTTAATGGTGTCGAGGTTTACATGTCCTAATCTATCATGCCATAAATTAGAACTTTCCGACAAGTAAACATAAGAACCACAATTTTTATTCATCGCACCTCGGCGGATCACAGTCATTACATTCATTTTGAAAAGGCCCTCCTCGAGGTAACCTTTTCCAAGAAATAAACCATTCTTGGTTAGTATAAATTTGTCGGATTCAAATACTAGTCTAAAACCGGCCTTACTAAGCAAAGCGCCGGACACCAAATTTTTACGGATGTCTGGAACATGCAGCACATCCAACAAGGTTACTTCTTTTCTGGAAGTCATCTTCAATATCACGTTTCCAATGCCTTGAACATCGGAGGTCGCAGAATTTCCCATGTAGAGCTTTCTTTCGGAGATGGGAGTATAGGAGGAGAAACTCTCCTTGTTACCACAAATATGGCGGGTAGCACCGGTATCTATCCAACAAGCTTTTGGATTCTCCTCCAAATTTGCAACGTTGGCCTCAAAGATCATCGCTGCAAAGTCTAGGTCCATGTGGTCAACATTATTTGCCTCTTTCTTCGTAAGACGACAGTCCTTTGCTAAGTGGCCCGGTTTGCCACAATTATAGCACGACCCCTTGAACTTCTTAGAGCCCTTATTCTTCCCTTTCTTAGCATTTCAGGCAGTTTTGGAATGCTTTCTCTTTGTGCCACTGTACTAGCCTCGGCGAGATTGACCTTAGCCTCCATCTTGCCCTTAGCAACCTTGGCCTCGTTGATTCTATTGTTCTCTTCTATTTGAAGACGAACAACAATGTCTTCCAAGGACATCTCCTTGCGTTTATGCTTGAGATAGTTCTTGAAATCCTTCCACGAAGGCGGCAACTTTTCAATGATAGAGGCCACCTTAAATGGATCATTCATGATCATCCCCTCGGCATCAAGCCCATGTAGAATGATTTGGAATTCATCTACTTGAGTTGTTACCGATTTGGAATCGACCATCATGAAGTCAAGATACTTACCGACGACAAATTTCTTTGACCCGGCGTCTTCGATCTTGTACTTCCTTTCCAAGGTGTCCCACAACGCCTTGGCTAACTCGACGGTACTATACACATTGTATAGTGCATCGTCAAGTCCATTTAAGATGTAATTCTTACACAAAAAAATTACCGTGAGCCCAAGCCTCCTTTGCCATTTGCCTTTGGGGGTCGGGATCACCATTTTCCACCGTCGGAGGATCTTCCTTTAAGAAGCGGTGCAAGCTTAGGGTGGTCAAGTAGAATAGCATTTTCTGTTTCCATCTCTTGAAATCCACACCAGTGAATTTCGCGGGTTTCTCACCATGACCGAGGTGATGAGTTGTAAGAGCGGGTGCAACATGGTTGAATGTAGCGTCACCTTGAGAAGGAGGCGTAACATTCCCTTGACTGGATGAGGAGACGTCTTTCTCATTTGCCATCTTTGAAGGTCTTGAAGAAGTGTAAAATAACTTCTTACGATTGTTGGACTTGTAGTAGGCTTCTCAAGAACTTAACAGAAAAACTTAACAGGAAAAGTAACGGAGATTGGAAAACTATTAAACAAGTCGAGTCTTGTATTAAATACAATCTCCGTAAGAAGTTATTGCTCCGCACAGGTGCTTACGGTTTCAATGGCAATCTTCTAGTAAGATAAAACGACTTTGCTATTAGTTATAAGGAGCACTCCAATATAACTAATCTAACGAACAAAAGATTGTTTAGAACTTTGGACTTTGAAAAGAAGAATGCAACAAGATGCTAATGATTTGGGTATGTTAATCTATCTCACTAGAGGGTAGGAAGGCTCAAAATACTGTATATGTAAATTGAAATTCGGAGGGAAACTTATTTAAAGAAAGTTAAAGGGTTCATGGCTGTTCACTCCAAGAGGTGCCAAAACTGTTTAGATCCTGCGCACGAGCGCGGCCGCTCTTGCCTTGAGCACGACCGCGCTCTTATGCCGAGACCAAGCCAAGATTTTACTTAAATCAGCGCGGCCGCTCTAGGCTGGAGCGCGACCGCGCTGAAGCCCAGAACTGAAAGGTCACGAAAACCTTTTGGGAACAGTTGTGACCCAAAACCAATTTGAATCAGTCCAAGTCAACCCAAGTTAACTTTAACCCTTTATTTAACTCTCGTTAAGTTACAAAAACACTTGTCATTAATTCTCATTCACCCTAAATGGTTTTTAAATGAGTTTAATAATCTACAACAAATGTACTAATGTAGAATATATTTTGTAACAAGTTTCGTTAACAAATAACGAACTTCCATTAGAAACTAGATCAACGTTAAGTCAAACTTAACTTTCCGTTACCCATTTCTAACAGGTGAAACTTCAGCTAATATGGCAGGTATAATTCATCATTATTTCAACTCTGTCTCTCTTAAAAACATTCCCTGGATCATTGACACAGGAGCAACAGATCATATGGTCTATTCTCCTCATTTTTTAACTCACAAAATTACTTTGAAATTTTTTGTTCAATTACCAAATCATACTAGAGTACCAGTTACACATGTGGGACATGTAAAACTTACTGATGACATAGTACTACATAATGTTTTATGTGTTCCCTCATTTCATGTCAATCTCATCTCCATTAAAAGACTCATTAAAGATAACTCATTCAACATTTTATTTAGGGATAACAAAGTTTATTTGTAGGACTCATATTCCTGGAAAATGATTGGTCAAGTTAATGAAGCAAGTGGACTCTATCATTTCAACAAAACTGCAATCAAGTCACCTTTGACAAATCAAGTGCATTCTCAAGCACAAATTTCTCCTCAGTGTTTTAGTTTAACTTCTAGGACTCCTCTGTTATGGCATTATAGATTAGGACACCCTTCAAAGGATAAAATGAATTTGATTTATAAAAATTCATCATATAGTATGAAAGGGTCATCCAGAAAATTGTATTACATGTCAACAAAGTAAACAAAGATATTTATCTTTTCCTATTAGTAATTCACTTTCTTCTGCTTCAATTGATCTTATCCATTGTGATATATGGGGCCCTTTTTCTCAAGAATCAATTCAAGGCTGTCATTATTTCTTAACTATAGTGGATGATTTGTCTAGAATGACTTGGGTTCATCTCTTAAGATACAAGTCAGAAGTAAGACAACTAATTAAAAATTATACTACTATGGTTAAGACTCAATTCAAAGCAAATATCAAAATTCTAAGATCAGATAATGGCCTTGAGTTTGCTATGAAAGATTTTTATGCAGAAAAAGGAATTCTGCATCAAACTTCTTGTGTTTATACTCCTGAGCAGAATGGTTTGGTGGAAAGAAAACACTAACACATTCTTATTGTAGCCAGGGCACTCTTATTTCAAGCATCACTTCCTTTAAAATTTTGGGGAGATGCTATACTCACTGCTGTATACATTATTAACAAGATTCTTAGTCCTCTTTTAAAAGGAAAATCACCTTTTGAAATCTTGTTTCATACTAAACCAGATTATGATGCACTTAGAACATTTGGATGCTTATGTTATGCAAGCACTATCAAATTTCATAGATCAAAATTTTACCCTAGAGCAGAACCATGCATCTTTCTAGGGTATCCTTCAAATATTAAAGTTTACAAGGTTTATAATCTTAATACTCATACTGTACAAATCACAAGGAGTGTTATTTTTAAGGAATTTATATTTCCTTATCAAAATTCTGAATTTTACAAAGAACAGGATGTGACAAATTCTAATAGCCAAGATCCATTTCATATTAATGATCAGGACATATTCAATAATTTTGTTCTTGAACAAGAAACTTCACCACCAAACAGTACTATTTTATCACCTCAACAAAATTCATCTAAAACAGATTCTTCTTACAGTCCTGATAAAATTCCTTCACCAGATCAATCTTCTAACAATCATTCGTCAGAACATCATTCTGACTGTTACTCTGATCACTCTTCTGATCATACAGCTGCCCAATCACCTGTAATGATCAGGAGATCAAAAAGAGTTAGAAATGCTCCACCATACCTCCTAGATTATAAATGTAATCTAATCCATCATGATCAACCCAAACCTGTTAAGTATCCTTTATGTAATTTTCTGAATTACACCAATCTTTCTTCAAATCACAAATCCTTTGCTATTAACACCACCACTCATAAAGAGCCTCAAACATATCAAGAAGCCATCCAACATGATCATTGGAAAGAGGCTATCAACTCTGAGTTACAAGCTCTCAAAACCAATAAAACTTGGTCAATTGTTCCTTTACCTATTGGGATTAAACCAATAGGATGTAGGTATGTTTTTAAAACCAAATTCAAGTCAGATGGATCAATTGACAAACAAGGCAAGGTTAGTTGCCAAATGATACACTCAAAAATATGGAATTGATTATTCAGACACTTTTAGCCCAGTTGCTAAACTCACATCAGTAAGAGTATTCTTTGCATTAGCAGCCATTTATAACTGGCATATCATTCAACTTGATGTTCATAATGCATTCCTTAATGGAGATCTAGATGAAGACATCTACATGGAACTACCTCCTGGTGTTCACTTTAAGGGGGAATCACCTCATCAAAAATATGTGTGCAAACTCCATAAGTCTTTATATGGTTTAAAACAAGCATCAAGACAATGGAATTGCAAACTAACCTCAACTCTTTTATCTCTTGGTTTTTAAGTCAGAATATTCACTTTTTTCTAAACAAGAAAAATCTGACATTATCATTATTATTGTATATGTGGATGATATTCTCATAGAAGGTAATAATATTACATCCATTAATTCAATTAAATCTCTTTTACAAGACAAATATAAAATTAGAGATATTGGTATAGCAAATATTTTCTAGGGATTGAAATAGCCGGATCAAATAAAGGCATTCATCTTTGTCAAAGGAAATATACTCTTGAAATCCTAGAGGATGCTGGTATGTTAGGATGAAAACCATCAAATTCTCCTATTGAACTAAATCACAAACTTTCAACAACAGAAGAACATCAGTTAACAAATCCTACATTTTACAGAAAATTAGTAGGAAGGTTAATATATCTCAGACTTACTAGGCCTGATATATCATATTCTATTGGGATTGCAAGTCAGTTCATGGATAAGCCTTGTCAAAATCATTTACAAGTTGTGTTTCGAATTCTCAAGTACTTAAAAGGTACCATTGGAAAAGGTATATTAATGTCAACTCATTCAAGCACTCAACTGCAAGCCTTCAGTGATTCAGACTGGGCTGCATGTCCAGACACAAGAAAATCCATCACAGGATTTTGTGTTTATTTAGGAAATTCCTTAATAAGTTGGAAATCAAAGAAACAACAAACAGTTTCAAGATCATCAACTGAAGCAGATTATAGGTCTTTGGCACATGTTTGTGTAGAGATTGTTTGGCTTAAAAATCTTCTTAAGGATTTCTTTGTACAATCAAACAAACATGTTACTATATTCTGTGATAATCAATCAGCCATTCATCTCACTAAGAATCCTATGTTTCATGAAAGGACAAAACACATAGAAGTGGATTGTCATTTTATTAGAGAGAAAACTCTTTCAGGTTTAGTTAGGCCCATTCATATAAGTTCAAAACATCAGCTTGCTGATATATTTACAAAAGCCTTAACTGGCAATACTCTCAATTTCTTAACATCCAAGATGGGCATGATTAACATCTATGCTCATCTTGAGGGGGATCTCAAAATAAAGAATCCAAGTCATCTAATGACCATCTCCAAGTCAGCCAAAACAAAGACTACAGATCATCAAAAGAGAATAACAAGGTGGCATTGCATAGTCAGCAAGGAGCATTCAACAAGAGTACACAGCAGATCATAATCTCTAGGGACACCTCATAGAAATCTGTTATAGAAAGGAATATAATAGCAAATTCATTGTATATACAAATATATGTAATAGGTGTATGTATGGTTTAGGTGTATAAATATTGGATCATCTTTATTTCTCTGTACACAAAAATCAGTAATCATTCTAATACAAACAAGGTTGAATTCCTTTGTCCATTGTTTTACATTTCTTTCTTTATTTTGTTAATCTTTCTTTACTATTGCATATCTTTCATTTCATCTTCAGTTATTAGCTCAATTCAACTCAGTTGAAGATCAATCAATCTTCATATCATATTAGTTGATATCTTCAACAAAGAGTGAGCGCCAAAGAAGCTGGAGACTGCCGGCTATTTAGGCGAAGACTTGGAGTGGCTTCTAGGCATGGGTGAACAAGGCATGACCAAGTGGGCCTAATGGCTGGCCACTTGGACCTTAGGCAGTTTTTGGCCGGTTGGTGTCCTTCTCAACAAGTTGTTTGGCATCCTTTTCAAAGAAGGATTGGCTCGTTCGTGTATCAGATCTAGGTCAATTATGACTAGTATAAATACTCTCATTTCTCTTAATTTAAATACCCTTAATTTGTCCGACGTAGCCAAGTTGGTGAATGATATATATTTTGTGTTCTGTGATTGCTATTTACTATTGATTATGTTGTAACAAATTGACATCAAAGCTGATTGGTTGAAAAAGATTTGAGGTTATTCCGCTAAAAAATAAGATAGGATCGAGAATAGAATCACCAATCGAGTTATTCAGCGGGAAGAATAGTTTCAATATTTGACAAATAAAGATGAAAGCCTGTCGAGAGACAAGAGTTCGTGGGCTTCAGTGCTACTGCAATCAGGGGTCGGAAGGATACAAACGGTAAAGCAGAAGTCGTTCACATAAGTGCAGGGGCCAACTGACTTTTACGGTTTTGTCACTTCAGCCCTTTTTTTTGGAATTTTTTATCTTTACCCCCTCAGAAAATCCAGTTGACCCCTCAAAAAATTCGATTGACCCTCTTCAATTGTACAACTGCCTTCTAAGAATTGAAAAGATCAATGTTCTCTCTTTTTTATTCACTGCAATTTCTTTCGTAAGTTACGTCACGAACGAAGAAGGTGTCGCATCACACCACGCTCCATTGCCGCCGTCTCATCGCAAAATATTGTATCAGGTTTATTATTCTTAATTCCTTCGTAGTCTTAATTTAAGGGTGTGCTCCCGAGTTCAAAAAAATGAGAGAAAGGAAAGGAAGTGAGAGGAAATCTAATAAATTAGTGCTCCTGAGTTTTTTAAGGGAAGAAGTGGATGGAAAGGAAGGGAAAATTTTATGGATTTTTCCTCCTACACTTTCCTTCCAAGAGTGGGAGGAATTGAAAGGAAAGAAAATTTCATTAACAAATCTTTTTGCTATACCTATTTTACCCTTCAAATATAACATTCTTTCCTCTTTCATTAAGGGTATAAATGTAATTTACTTTAATTTCCTTCCTCTTCATTCCTAACTTAGGAACATGTATTGAAAATATTAAATTCCCTCCTCTTCTTTTCTTTTCCCTTCTCTTCTCTTCTCTCCTCTTTCTTTCTTTTCTCTTCCTTTAAAACTCGGGAGCTGACCCTAAATTTCAAACCCCTAAATTCCTAAATTCCAAAATTCCTAAACAACTTTTTAATACAATTAAAACAATATCAATTTAACTGCAACATATGAGTTAAAATAGTTAAATAGAACTAACAAAGAGAATAAGATTTAAAGTTATCATTTAGTATAATGTTTGTTTGAATGGGTTGAACCCTTAGTCGTGTATTTGTTTGTCTATTAGTTTATAATCAGTGGCCTTGTAATTCTTTTTTTTTCTATTTTTTTATTTATGGTCGGTGGCATTAGTAGTGTATTTATTTGTATCCAATGAAGATATCATAATTTTTTCGTGAAGATGAAGAGCATGAGACAATATGTGTAAATGCTTTCTTAAGTTTTCATAGGAGTGATCCATTGATAAAGTCAAGCCTCACCCTTGGTGGGGTATAGGGTTTGAACCCAGTAATCGCCTTGTGGCTTGGCCTTCTGGCTTGTGACATCGTAAAAAAGAACCCTTTCTTACTAATTAAACTTTGAATGACAATGAAAAATCTCTTTATATAATTTGTTAAATTTTATTGTCGTTATTAGTGTGATTTTAATTTTTATGTTGCATAAAAATTCGACCCCCCCCCTCACCGTAAATCCTAGACCCGCCACAACATAGGTGCTGCTGCAGCTGCAACAACAGAGATTTCAGAGAAGGGTAGGAAAGCAGTTGAGAAGAAAGCAGAATATATGATCACACTAGATGTGAGGTCCCACTTTAAAATCATAAGGTGTCTAGATGATGAATATCTTGCGGATGTTTCATATACTAATTCCGGAGGTGTTTTGTGACTTGCATTGGAAGATATGTTTTTGACATGATCATTAACCAACAATTTGTATCTGAAATAAAAGTTGTTTGGTCTCCAAATGAAAGAAGGTATGCCCATTAGGGATTACCAAGATAGATTTACATCTTTGTTACTTAAACTGCGTTTTGTAGATGCTAAAGTAGAGGATGAGGATACTGCTTTAATGTTTCTTGTTTCTTTGCCTTTATCATATGAGCACTACGTTGACTCTAGTATTAATGGTAATGAGACGATCACTATAGAGGAAGTGAAAACTTCATTCAAGACCAGAGAGTTGTGTCGAAAGGCAAGTGGTAATAGTAGTATATATAACCGATCAGCGGGTTTAGTTACAGAAAGCAGTAAGGGTTCTGACTAGAAGAATAAGAAGAAATCTTTTATCAAAAAGGGTCCGAAACTTAGGGATGTTTGTAACTATTACAGGGAGAAGAGCCATTGGAAGACAAATTGTCATAAGAAGAAGCGAGGTGAGTCTTTTGTCTGGTTTGAGGCTACTGTTGTTATGGTAGATAGTAGTAGTTCTAATTAGGATTATCCTCTAGTAATAGAAGTATTTGCTTGTCAGAGACATGAATTCTTGACTCTGGAGCTTCTTACCATATTAGTCCGAGGAGAGAGTGGTTTACATATTACGAGCAGGTAGATGGTGGTAATATTCGTATGGTTAACAATGTTGCTTGCAAAGTAGCTGGTATTGGCTCTATCAAGCAACAAACTTATGATGGTAAGTTCTATACTTTGAATGATTTGAGATACGTTCCACTTATGATGAAGAATATGATATCTCTCAGTCAGTTGGACAACAAAGGGTACAATTTTAAGGGTAAATGTGGAGCAATATATGTCTGCAAAGATTCTGAAGTGGTTCTGAGAGGTCTGAATTGGGGCTCCTTGTATTTCCTCCAAGGTAAAATGCTATCTGAGTCAGCTTTAGTTGCATCATCTGAGATGAGCATATGACGGATGCAGGAACCGGTGAAACATGATCTTCTTTGTGGCCACAAGGTCAATGACCTTAAGGGTACTCTGGATTACATCCACTCAGATTGTTGGGGACCTTCACGCAAGGAATCATTGAGGGGTCACATATATTTCTTTTCTTTGATTGATTACTACTCGAGGAAGACTTGGGTTATTATTATGAAGCATAAGAGAGAGGCTATCACAAATTCCAGACATTGGAAGATATTAGTGGAGAATCAGACAAGGAAGAAAATCAAGCAACTCCAGACATATAATGGGTTGGAGTTTTGCAGAACTGAGTTCGATGTATTCCATAAGGAAGTGGGAATTTCTTGACATCTCACTATCAGGAGTACACCATAGTAGAATGGTGTCGCGGAGCGCATCAATGAGATATTGATTGCAAGAGCAAGGTCCATGCTCCTCCAATGCAGGGTTGTCTAAGTGGTTCTGGGCACAAGCGGTTAGTTCAGCATGTTACTTGATAAATCATGAACCTTACGCAGATATCAACCTCAAAGTTCCCAATGAGGTATGATCAGATAAACTTGTTGATTATTCTATTTTAAAAGCTTTTGATTGTATTTCTTATTATCATATTGATGATGGGAAGTTGGGGTCAAGGGTTAAAAAGGGAGTTCACAATCAGATGTTAATCATGATTTACCTATAGAGATGAAAGCACTAGTAAGTTCATCACTTATTCCTGGAGAACATGAGTTGGCTTAATGAAGGCCTAGAAGAGCAAATTTCGAAAAGCCTCATGAAAGGTATGGTTTTGAAAACATGGTGTCTTATGCACTACAAGTTACTGAGGAAGTGAAGCCCAACCTTTAGATCCAATACTTTTAAGGAAGTAGTTACATATTCAGACTCTGCCCAATGACATGTAGCTAAGGTAGACGAGATGGATCTTGCACATTCTGTTAGTGTTGTCAGTAGGTTCATGCGGAATACACGTAAGGAGCATTGACAGGCAGTGAAGAGGATTTTGAGGTACATTAGGAGTACTTCTGATGTTGGTCTCATTTATGGAGGTGGAATAGAATGTGGGGTGGAGGATTATTTTGATTCAGACTACTCTAGAGATGTTGACTCGATTAGATCTATTACCCGTTATATATTTACTCTTGGTGAGTTAGTTGTTAGTTGGAGGGCTACTTTATATACTACAGTGGCGTTATCGACTAGTGGCGTTATCGACTACAGAAGCGGAGTAAATGAAATTGAAAGGAGATGCTAAAAAGGAAATATGGTTGAAAGGAACAACCTTGGGTTACAACAAGTGAATTTCCTAAATTATACGACTAAATTTAATAACAGTCACTTACTACAAATATAATAATGGAAAGCTACTACTATTATTTTTGATGTCAACATTTTATATATATAAGAGACCTTAGGAGTATAGCAAAAATATTAAAATGTGAAGAAAAGAAGTATGAAAGCTCAAATATAATATAAATGAGGGAAAATAAGGCCCTTAAAAATTATAAAAGAAAATTGTATAAAATAAATTTGAAAACTATGAAGAGAAGAAATATGAGGGTCAAAAAATTTGTAAAATATATTGTATTAAACTCCCTCCGTCCCGTCCGACTTAGGACGTTTTGCCATTTTGGGCGTCCCACCCGACTTAGGACGGCCCAAAATGGAAAGTTTATATTACTTTTATATTAAATGAGACCCACTTGTCATACTCACAACAATAATCCCATCACTATTTATCTCACTCATTCTCTCTCCTATTTAATTTTTCACACTCACAACACATCCTCCACTCATTCTCTCTCCTAATATTATAATAGTATTCCTTAATCTTCGTGTCGGAAGTGAATGTCCTAAATTGGACGGGACGAAGGGAGTATGCATTAAAAATATGAAAAAAAAAGTGTATATATACATATATATTTTTATTTTTAATGAAATAATATGACAATTCCCAATTATTTGTTTAAAAACATATGCAAAGTGCATGATTTGAATCTTGACAATATATTTACTGAGAATGTGCATAACCAAAGAGACAACAAAGAGTAAAGTATCACATATAATTATTAGTACAATAAATATATCTCGAGGTTTGTCCCCTATCAGCCTTGGTCGAGTGCCTTTTTGAACCCAACCCCCTTGGGTCGATCCTGCTTGTGAGTTACTCTTTCTTAGAGATGTTTATCGGTTCAATTCTATTGATTTCGGTGTAGTTCTATCGATTTCGGTCTCTAATTGATCACGGTTTAAACGGTCCGCTGTAAATGGTCCGTCAAAATTGCGAACCTAGACCTACCTCTCTCGTTTTCGATTTTAAACGGGTCACTAACGGGTTACACCTAAACAAAATAAAAAAACGTATATATATAAATATATAATTCGAAATCAAGTAATATTAACGAGCAACGAGTCAAAAAATAACATTCGACAACACAATTCAAAACAAAATGACTCAAAGTTTCAAATGAGTCATACAACGAGTCAACAACTTCAAACATAAAGTGATAAAGTTCAAAACACAAACAAACTTCAACTTCAAGTTTTAGTGTTTTACTAGAACTAAAAAGTACTAATCAAACATGAAATGATAAAATAAGTCAATAATCATAAATATCATTTTCACTCTTCGGTCTTCAAACACATCCACATTAAGTTTTCAACCACATTTGATATCAAGTAGAGATGTTAATCGGTCCAACCCTGTCGGTTTCGGTCTAGCCCTATCGGTTTCGGTCCCTAATCGGTCGCGGTTTAAACGGTCCGCTTTAAACGTTCCGCCAAAATTGCGAACCTGACCTGTAAAAACCCGGTTTAATAGGTCCGGGTCTGCGGTTCTCGACCCTATTAACATCTCTACTCTTTCTATAGAACAAGGATTATTGTTAAATATTATCTCACGTTGAAAATTGATAAACCTTATCTATGACATATAAAGATTTTGGGTCACTCTCCTTGACACTAATTGGTTTTAAGGTGAAACATCAGACTTTAAGATGGTATCAGAGCAGGTCCTTACACGTGCAGGCCCAACGGCCCACGATGTTACTCCGCGTCATCCGATTAATAAGTCCACGTTGTAAGTCTTTGGCAAAGCCCGGCTACACGTGAGGGGGCGTGTTAGATATTATCTCACATTGAAAATTGACAAACCTTGTCTATGACATATAAAAATCATGGGCCACTCCCCTTGACACCAATTGATTTTAGAAAAAATTCCCCTAGAACCCCCTTGCCCAGATTTTATTCCATTTAAAGAAAATATTTTTGTAAATCTCAAACAGGGAGTTCTCTTAAGAATATAATTCTACATACACCCCTCACCCCTCATTCACGACACACACACACACACACACACACACACACACACACACGCTCTCTCTCTCTCTCTCTCTCTCTAACTCCTTTCCCCTTTCACCTTCGTCGCCGGCGTCGGCCTTTTCTGGATCTTCTCCGATTCCGACAGCCCATCGGAGCAGTTTTGGTGACCTTCCCTGTTCCGCTATACGATCATCGTTCTCCTTCCCGTCCGGCGACCTTCTCTCTTCTCTCCAATGATTTCCCGTCGCACTTTCTCGTCTCTCTAACCTTCATACTTCAAATCCGGCCAACCACCGCCACTCCTCCGGCTCCCCCAGCATCTTACCTCTTTCCTTACAGATCTGGACAGATTTGTCCATATCTTTCCCCAAATCATCAAACACAAAAGTCTAATTTGTCAACTCAGAACAATCGGATTTCAATTCGTCGATCGATGGTACAGAATTTCATGGAAGACAGAAACGAGAAGCAATCGGTGACGATCAGGTGTGGCCGCAACCAGTGCATGTTCTTTAACGGAGACGTTGACGATGATTCTGAGGACAAGCTGGATTCTTTCAATTGCTTGGGCAATTCCAACCATAACTCATCTAAGGATGCTTGTGAGCTTTTGAAGGTATGTTAATCAATGATCTAAGAATGATTAATTTCATATTATAACCATAATTGTGCTTCTGTAATTTCCATTTTGGAACAGACTTTGGTACTTTGTGTGAGTGTTTCTGAACGAAACCTGTTGGCTGATACAGAAATGCTCTGCTTGGATTCGAGCACAAGAATTACTGCAAGGAATGCTCTTAAGCATGAATATAGTGTTTTTTTTTTGGATTTTTGTAATGATTGTATGAAAAAGTTAGAGAGATGGATGAACAAACTGGATGTTTCTGTAATGTTTGTATGAAAAACTTATAGATGCGTGAATAATTTGGACTCAAAAGTGGTTGATTATTTTTTGTTTGAAAAAAATTATCTTATAGCATAGTTATAAGAGGTGAATGCTCTTAAAAGACAACTTAAAAGACTTTTTAAAATCTATTAAGTCACTTAAAAGACTTTTTTACTTTTTAAAAAAGTATTATAAATAACTTATAAGACTTATTAAAAAGTTACTTATAAGACTTATTAAAAAAAGTCTTATAAATAACTTATAAGACTTTAAAAAGTCTTATAAGTTACTTTCTAATAAGTCCTATAAGAGTCTTATAAGACCTATTAAGTTACTTATAAGACTATTTACTTTTTAAAAAAAGTCTTATAAATAACTTATAAGACTTATTAAAAAGTCTTATTAGACTTTAAAAAATTTTATAAGTTACTTATAAGACTTTAAAAAAATCTTATAAGTCACTTATAAGACTTATTAAAAAGTCTTATAATTAACTTATAAGACTTTTTAATAAGTCTTATAAGTTAATTATAAGATTAAAAGTCTTATAATTAACTTATAAGACTTATTAAAAAGTCTTACAAGTTAACTTATAAGAGTTGTAAATGTGTAAATTATGAGAGCAATTCGTTGTTATTATTGAAATTTTTGATTTTTTTTTGTTGAAAAATTTGTCTTATAAGTAAATTATAAGAGACAAAGTAGTCTTTTAATTAACTTATAAGAGTTGTAAATGTGTAAATTATGAGAGTAATTCGTTGTTATTATTGAAAATTTCAATTTTTTTGGTTGAAAAAATTGTCTTATAAATCAATTATAAATGACAAAGTAGTCTTATAATGTGAAAAATATAAAAAAATGGAAGTGTTTTTGGAAAGGCTAAAGACTGTTGTGATGATCTGAAAATTCAGTGATTAATTTGTAATTTTTTGAGACTGAAGTGACCAGACTGAAACTATTTTGAGTTCAATGACTGATCTGAAATGTCAGAAAGTCAAGTGACTAATAATTAACTTTAAAAATTCCAATGACTAAAATATAATTTTCAGTTTTGGAATTGGTTCAGTCCCCTAGAATGTACGTACAATGGCGCGTACAAAATAATAATAAGGATATTTTCGTCTTTTAACAGTGAGGGGTGTGTGAAATTACAAAAATATCATTTCTTAAAATGGGTTTAAATCTCATATGAGGGGCCCTAGAGGAAGTGGATCTTGATTTTGATTTTAAGGTGAAATCTCAGACTTTAAGAATTATTATCGGAGTTGCCCTAATGAGTTACTCTTTCTAATTAGCAGATTGAAAGTTTTTCCTTTTCTAATCACGCAACCATAATATATAATATAGAAATAAAATAGTTACAAAATCTTTCTCAAAATATAATATAAGCAAAAAGTTACCTTATTTGGGTGACCTTAAATATATGTAAAAATAAATAAATGCAACAACTTTTATATACTTTTTTTCGTTCAAAAATACTTTTAATCAATTTTCTCTTTTCAAATTCAATGATGATTGTATATTTTCTAGATATTTAATATAAGAAATTATTTTAATGAATGTATATCATATGGACCCAAGCATTAAATGATTTAGTTACCTGATAATTGTTACGCATAATTTATTGACCGAAGTATTTTTCAAGAAATTCCTTATTATAGAAAAGTTAATTTTCATTAAAAAAAATTTAGAATGTGTTAAAAGGCTATGCAAGTCAATAACTTGCCCCATATGTCCTCCGTAGTCATTGAAATGAATAATCTAGCAGATAGATTATCGACCTAAACCAATCGTGTGGTGATAGGATTTAAACAAGTCAACAGGCAAGGATTCAATCCAATAATGCACAATGGCAAATATAAATTTATTCTATCTAAAGCTTAACAAAACAAAACTCTAGAACAATTATTTATACTACTAAAGAAAACCCTAAAGAAAACCCTAGAAAGAAAATAAAACTTTAAGCATGTTTAAATAAAAAATACGAAAATAATCCTAATTAAAAATCCAAAAAGACGGCAAGGAAAAAGATGTTAAAACGTCAAAAAAATAAATTGGCAATTGATGCAACAAAAATCAGCACAAACACAAATGGAAAACCACGATATAAATTCTAGAAACGAATAATCTACCAAGGATATTATCGATCATATTCCAAGGATCTTACCTTTTATAACACCAATTGATGCAACGGAAATCAACATAAAGGGAAAACCACGATAGAAATTATAAAAACGAATAATCTAACAAGTAGATTATCGACCTAAACCAACAATAATATTAGAATTTGAACGAGCCAACATGCTTCATATATTCAACTCAATAATGCACAAAGGCAAATATAAATTTATTTATCAAAAGCTCAATAAAATAAAACCTTAAAACAATTATTTATACTACTAAATAAAATCATATATAATATAAAAATCAAAATTATTTAGAGCCTCCAGAAAAGACCACGTCAGCAACAATTTCTAACTCATTTTTATTCCAGATTTTAGTTAAAAAAATATAGGCTTTAAAATAAAAATTCCCTATAAAATTTGGATAATGCAATTGAAATTTATGATAAACTGAAATATAATCATAAATTGTTTGGTGCCCAAAATTCGGATAATGCAATTTAAAATTTTGATAAGATATATCTAATTTTAAAATTCGGATAATGCAATTTTTGGCGATAAAAAAATGATCACTAAACAAAATTTCAAAAGCTTATCTGATATTTTTGTTTGGATAAGATGATAAGCCCCTATAAGTTTAAAATGAATGTTTACATCAACAGGTTATTTTTTAATTTCAATCAAGTACTCAATGGATCAAGAAAGGAAATGGGTTAAGATTTGTTTCTTCAATTTTTATTCACTACAAGAAAAATGGCTTTTCCCGGCACTTTTAATCCGGCGCTTAATTTTGTGCTACCAATTTCCGGCACTTTTTTAATAAGTGCCACAAATTTCCGGCACTTTTTAGAAACTGCCACAAATATCCGGCACTTTTTTAGAAGTGCCGCTAATTTCCGGCACTTTTACAAAAGTGCCGCTAATTTTTCGGCACTTCTTTAAAAGTGCCGCCAATTTTCCGGCACTTCTTTAAAAGTGCCGCTAATTTTTCGGCACTTTCTTAAAAGTGCCGCTAAATTCCCGGCACTTTTGAAAAAGTGCTGCTAAATTCCCGGCACTTTTGAAAAAGTGCCGCTAATTTCCCGACACTTTTACAAAAGTGCCGCTAATTTTTCGGCACTTTTTTAAAAGTGTCGCTAATTTTTCGGAATTTTTTTTTGTAAAATACAAATAAATATAAGAGGTGACAATATTTCATTGGACACACAAGCATTCACGTGGATCACTAGCTCAAAACATCTTCACCATTAAATACATTACATCCAATGGTTCAAATTCATCCCACAAAAATAAAAGAATACTTTTCTTTGATTCGCTCATTATTGTTCACATGAATTGCCAATAAATCAATCTATACCATTAATTTTACACTCAAATTTAATGGTCCTAATTCACCCACTTTTCCTAAACAAAACCCTACCCACTTCACTACTCCCTCATCTCTCCTTCTCCCTCATCTCTCTCTGCGCCTCCCTCATTTCCACGCCTCCCTCATTTTTCTTCAACCTAAATTGCATCTTCTACTCCCCTAATGCACCCATTTTTCTTGCTGGCACCCTCATCTCTCCTTCTCCCTCATTCTGCGCCTCCCTCTTCTTCCTAGAAACCTTCATCTTCTTCTCCCTCTTTCTTTCTGTCCTACTCTGACGAACATAACTTTTTCTCCGCTGATTATTTTCTGATCTTCACCGTTCAGAATGGGCGCCTAGGGGTTGCGAACAAACCCTGAAATTTTGAAGAAGATCCAACGGTTAACGAAGCAGGAAATCGCTTTTTTCTGGGTATGGTTTGAGCAGTTCTTCTCCCTCTTTCTGTCCTACTCCGACAAACATAACTCTTTCTCCGGTAATTATTTTCTGATCTCCACCGTTCAGAATGGGCGCCTAGGGGTTGCGAACAAACCCTGAAATTTTAAAGAAGATCCAACGGTTAACGAAGCGGAAAATCATTTTTTTTCTGGGTATGATTTGAGCAGTCACGGGAATTCTCGTTTTTTTTTTTTTGAATTTTTTAGGTATGTATAATGTAGTTTTCTAGATCTATATTTCAAGATCTGATTTTTGAATTAAAAATCTGATTTTTGAATTTTTAGAGATGGATTGTTGTGGTGGATGGATGGTGGTGTATGAATGGTGGTGGTTTAAAGTGTAATTGTTGAATTGTTGTATATACTAGTACTCAAAAGCCCGTGCCATTGGCACGGGTCAGTACCCCACCTAATCAAAGATTTTCCTTATCATAAGTCTACACTATTCCAAAATTTATTTTTGATCATGAAGAAATTTATACATTCAGATATCTATTCTGATGGAGATAATGGGTTTATAATCTATAAAAGGCAAATCAATTGAGAGAAGTTGAAGGTGGAGCGATACAGAATTCTTGAGTCATGACATTTCACAAAGGAAAAGCTGATGAGGATGACGGTATACTCTGCTGGACCTCCAAATATCACTCGAATTTTGGTATTCTAACAATAAATCTCATAAGAGTGAAAGCTAAATCTTAACAATTAAAAGTAATGGGGAAATTTATACCTCGACCATAAATATTAACGGACCTAATTACTCACAGCCTCGACCGGCGTTGACATCTTCAACTGTGAATATAATCTACTGCACATAACTAACAAAAGATATAAACAAATAATCAGCCAAACATTGATTCATAAAATCCTGATGTGCAAGGTTACATGAAGACAGTGACTTACGGAATCAATGAGTAAAAATAAAAAAAACATGCCAAAGACGCACAGAATGAGACAGTATAAATTGATCATCCTTAAAAAAATATGCGACGTAATGTACGACTTATTCTGCGATTGAGATATTGGAGAGAAATTGATTGCTAATATATGGTTATTAAGCCTTCTTACAGGTATCTGAGGGTGTAAGGGTGAAAGAGAAAAAGTGAATCAAACAAAGAATTAACTGAAAGAAAACTTAAGGAAAAACAATTATAGTATGTATTATTAACACACATTGATTACACTATTACAATAAGATAGAATGAAATTTGAAATAACATTAAATAAAAAGTATCATTCAGAGAAAATAATTTCCTTCTTACTACTTATGTGATGATCATTGTTTAGGATTTCAAACATAATGATCTGTAATCCATTACTATGATCTGTACTAAACTAATGCATGAAAATGCTTGACATAAGTTCATAACTCAAGACCTTAGATTTAGGAACATTAATGTTTGTATCTAGATATGTTTGTGGCAGAGAGGCAAAGACTCTTTTATCCACATTCTAATCTTATTACTCCCATAAATACCCTTGTAATCGTTGAAACAAAATGCGGGGTCAGCTGCAAGCACTCTGTTTCATTAGTTTACTAATTACGGATACGACACCAAATGTGGAATTGATACCAACCTCTTTCCTCCCTTTGCATTTCACCCTAACCGTAGTAGCTAAACCCGACTATTCATCCCCAACCCATTTCACCTCCTGATTCTCTAAATTCCTGCACAATGCCTCAAAAATATCAGCATTCTCCAAAATCAGTGGACCTAATGCATATTGGACAATCTCCTTTTCACCTGAGGATAATCACGAATGTCAAGCTAGTTAAATAAATAAAGCTAAAACATTATTGAATAGGATCTCAATTTGAGTTGAAATTTGAAGGTAAAAAGAAAAAAAATGGCATTTAAAGTCAAGTTGAAACATAGCCATCTTCAACTTTCCACCAACCAAGTGAACTGGTCACTTTAAAGTCAAGTTGAAACATAGAGCATTCAAACAATTTAAGCTTTTTACGATCCATTCAGCAAACCTGCCATGATCAGGCCAGATTTCCCAATGTACCAATGCACTTTCCACCGCTACGTTTATCCCAGTCATGTCGGTTCAAAATGGAAACCAAGATTTCAGGAACAAAATGGAAACCAAGATTTCAGGAACAAAATGGATGTCTAACTGAGGGCATGAAACAATAATATGGTCTACAATTAACCACAATAATAAAGACGGCCAAAAATAGAACATGAATAATAATGTAGGTATGTACTGTCGTACCAATCATAAGCAAATACTTGGCAAGTGAAAGCTGATAAAGCACGATCAATAAATGAGGCGAACACAAACAACTGACATAGATGTCAACTTTAAAAACTTAAACTTTCAAGATGATGTGAACAACAACAACCAGCTAGATATGATCTATGATATACATGAGAATGAACTCCAAGTCGCTCTCCGTATTTCATAATCCAAGGAGGCCTTAACCCAGAAAGGAAGAATCCCGGGAAACCACCAATATTCTTGAACATTGTAATCGTGGGAATGGGGTTTCATGTGACATCCCCTACCTTTTGCATGAATCCAAAGGCACACGGGTAAGAGTATCAGTCCAAATTTTTGAACATTATATTTTGGATATTACAGCACAATCCACCATCGTTCATCGTTCCAAATGATCTGACAATCAATTAATAACTTTAATCATATGATCATCAAAAAATAGGGAAATGGACTAACCTACAACCAGTATACCCATGATAAGACTATCAGTCCAATTTGTATGCTTAAGCTTCCTTGCTTCCGTTCCAGCCAATGCAATCGACTTTATTGCTCTCGCCGACCATCTAATTAATTCTGACCAAAAAAATAAAATATCATTTCTATTAATGATCATGAATGGAAACGATTCTGAAAGATAAAACTTACTTTGGGGAATTATCAAGATAAACTTTCTTTGGTTCCGTACTGAAATGGGTTCTTTCTCCTGTGGCATAGTCATGATTTTCATTACGGAACAAAAAATAGATCAAAATGGCATCAATCAATCTGCAATAGGTAAAATTGAAATTTGAATCAAGTGTGGGACGGAGGGAGTATAAATGTATATTATGTTTGATACATTTTGAATGCTTTCTAGAGTGTGAATAGTTGCATCCTTTTTCCATGATTTAAACTATCTAGAAAAGTTAAATACTTGATCTGAACAAAATCTTTAATTTTCCCTAAAAAGCTAAATACTTTAGGAGTATTTACAAAGATCTATCATTAAGATTTATAACATTTCGGCATACGTCAAAACTAAAATCATCATTTTATCACCATCACTGATCTCAAAGGCGCCATATTTGTAAACAGAAGCTTCTAAACAATCCAATTAATATTCAAACTTCTGTCTTACCTAAAAAATAGTTAATCAATTCTCAAGTTTCCCTAAATTAAAGCAACCTACCAAATTCTTAACTCGGTGGAATTGATGAAAAAAAAAAAAACCTGAATTTCACCAGCTTGGCGTATGTTGGTAACACCGAATGCATCTGTAGAGGAAATAGGCAGGAATCGGGAAGCATCAGACACCAGCTTTGATGTCTTGTCTTCTTGAGCAACCTTAAAGGACATAAAGTGAGGAAGGGCAGATATCTTACTTGACAATGGCCACTGAACACCTGAGCCTAAATAAAAATAAATATAAAAATATAAAGTTGCCCAAAATCAGATGAATAAAATGCATGACAAAATCAGATCATTCAAGAAAATTTACTCATAGTTTTTTCCATAAATAACACACCCAAGAAACAGAAGCATAATTTCCCATAATTGACACTCTGATAAACCATAATTACATATATACGTCACATTATAGAGGTAACGATGAGAAAGAAAAGCAACAAAATTCAGCCCTACTTTATTCGTTTGTGAAAAATGAATTCTAAGACCTAGTACTTAGATTGTTGCTATAAGCTTAAGCCAACCCTCCTATGGTTGAGCCGTTACTACTTATTCACAACATTATCTCAAGGGTAAAACCTTCTTTTCTTCAAAAAAAAAAAAAACAAAACAAAACAGTAAGTGTACTAAAATGTGAAGATTAAGCACAATCAAGAACCTTAGATGTTAAACAAACTTGCATAAATGAATGGATGTAGCATACCTCAGTCCTAAGCTTGAAGTGCCGTTGGGAGGTGATTTTAGGCTGCCTCCTCTTCCATTGACGTCCTCCAAAAGTCCCAGTTGATTCAGAGCTCTGCAGTTTTTAGTAAGAGTTATAAAACTATGCTTTGTAGATGCTAATAATCAATATCAACTTCAAAGGAATAATAAAGATAAAGCCATACATGTCTTCTGATTCGCCTACCACCACCCGATGTCCTGTTTGAAATGGTAAAGCTAACATAGGAGTCAAAGAATACACAATCAGATAATAATTTAGTGGCTTCGTAAGAAATTTATGCTTTGATCAGTAAATTCATCAAGTTGCAATCATCACTAACCTTCCTTCTTGTTTTCATTTCCTGCTGCCGCAACTTCTTCTGTAGCCGCCAACTCCGCCATCGGACATCCCCCTTCTGCCATCTCCTTCCATTACTTCTCCCACAATTTCGGCGACACGAAAAATTTTCCTCCCCTCTCCCTCCGGATTTGGTTGAGGGAGAGATCGTTGTTGGTGGCGAGGAGGTGGCCGGCGAGGTTCTGTGTTCGAAATTTGATCCGATCGATTGGAGATGACAACTGGGAATTGGATTTGGGGATTCTTTCTGAGAATTAAAGGTGTGAAAGAGAAGGAGAAACGTAGGGGAAGTTATGGGCGGTTGAATTGAAGAAGGGAGGGAGGATTTGGGCCCTTGGATCAGATTTCCAACTTTCAATCCTGACCCCTCTTTATGTATAGATAAGAGGCAGTTTTTTGCTCCCTCTATTGTATATTAGATTCCCAGATATGTGTGCTTGCTAATGAACTTTTGTTTGTGACTTTTTGCAACATTGAGGTGGTTAGTGGCGGTGGTGGTGTTTGGTGGTGGCTTTGGATGATTAAATATTGACAGCCAAATGAAATTGTAGTTGATTTTAGAATTAATTTATTTGTAAGGGATTAAATTGAAAAGAAAAAATATATAAAGACTAATTTGAGTATATGAGAAGTTGAGGAGCAAAGTGTAACTCTTGAAATATCAAAGACTGATTTGAGAACAAAAAAATTAAGGGACTGATTTGAGATTAAATTGGGGAAAGGGGTAAAATTAATTTTTATTTTTTTATTTAATTGCAGTTCACAACGTTTCTAAAAAGTGCCGGAAAATTGTGACACTTTTAAAAGTACCGAAAAATTGTGGCACTTTTCAAAGTGCCGGAAATTGTGGCATTTCTGAAAGTGCCGAAAATTATGGCATTTCTGAAAGTGCCGGAAATTGTGGCACTTTTAAAAGTGCCGGAAAATTGTGGCACTTTTCAAAGTGCCGGAAAATTGTGGCACTTTTAAGCGCCGGGAAGTATTGCCGACGCGACTTATTATGGCACTTATAAAAATGCCGGAAAATGTGCCGGAAATAGCTTTTATGGCACTTTTTTCTCATTTGTGACACTTAAAAAAGTGCCACAAAAACCTGTTTTTGTTGTAGTGATTCTGAATTTCTAATAGTTTTTTCTATATGTTCATCAATTTTAATTCTTTTAATGTTCCTTTATTTTAAGCTTTTGTGATGGATTCTATAGAAAGAAATTTGTTGCTTTTTATTCATGAAAGGAGATATCTGGGAGTTTAAAAATAGTCCAACTGATTTTTATTTTATTTATTTATTGCGCAGAAACGAAACCTCAATCGCAAAGGAAATAGTGGATCGAAGTCCATCATAAACAACATACAGAACATTTTGAGAACTCAAATTTTTTGCCCGCGTCGATGCTTCAAGAAAGCACATAACTTCACCTTCGAGAACACGGTGAAAACGTTCCTTGATCACCCATGAGGACCATCCCCATTCATTTAATAAATTTATCCTCAAGAAATGATTTCGTATTCATCTTAACATGGCCGAGGGAAGGTGGTGCCAACCTAACTATCTAAGCATGTCGACCCCGGAACTATTATCGTTGTCCAATTAATTCCATTCAACTGTATTTTCTTAGTTTGTCAATCATATTTTTAACCAAATTCACTTTTTAATTTCAAACTGTTTATAACTTTTTTTAAGTAGTTATTAATAGGGTTTGTTACTATTTGGTATTTAGAATTGGATGGTAGATGACTTTTATATTATTTTATTGTAATTTTAGTCCCTTGAAGCTCTTATGGCATGAAATGCAGAGACAAATTTATTTTCATTTTCTTTTGATAGTAAATGGGTTGTAGCTTTTATTTTTTCATATCCCTTTGTAATCCAACAACCACCCTTTACTAGGGTACCTAACTGCCTACTTGGAGAAGGATGACAACTTATGAAAAGAATCTGAAGGATGACATTCACTTAGGGCGAATGGAAAATATCTTACAAAAGAAAGTACCAAATTCACAATCTTTAAATGTGTATCTCCTACAATAATTATTTTCTATATATCTTTCGTTAATTTACTCGATAAAACAATTAATAAAATATATTACAACTTCTAATGTAAGAGTGAGGTAATGATTTTATTGTTGTTTTTAATTATAACGATTTTATTGATATTTTTAGTTAGAGTGTAGCGAGTCTACTATCAATACAACTAATAAAATATCGTCAATTAACTTTGTGAGTATGATTTTATGACTCTATTTTGTGCCTATAACATTGCTCTAAAACATATTGTTATCAAATTGTTGATAGAAGCAACATTTATTTTGAATCCAAGCAGTGGCAGATCCATGCTTTATATTTTGGGTTGGGGGGGGGGAGGGGGTCAATTTTTTTACATAAATAAATAATTGAATGTTCATTACAAGAAAGTGAACGTCTTTGTAAAAAAAATTGTTCTTAAATGTTTTTAACGATTTTTCACTAATCATTTTAAACTTACAAAACTAAGAGATTAGAAAATGGATAACATGAATATTTATATATTTTTATCATTTAATTGTATAAAGAACAAATATTTGTAAAAGTAACCTAAATATAACCTACGTATGTTGTTGGTATAACAATTTTGTCAAATTATTTGATATGAATACAATTTCCCTACTTCGTTATATAAATTACAACAAAGTTTTATGATCTTAATTATTTCCTTTAGGGATCAAAAATTCAAGCTACTATACCAACTTCAGTTATGCCCAAGTTCAAGGATTCGTTCAAAGAAGGTAAAAAATTTCGGCTAGCCGATTTTGCTGTAGCGGATAATGACCCTCACGACCAAAAGGGAAAAGTTAAGCACTCATGCATAATCAAAATTAGTTTGGCAACAAAGGTCACGAAAATCCAAAACGGTGTGGTTATTTCTGAGAATGGCTTTGATTTTGTGCCTTTCAAAAATTTTATGAACAATCCTAATAGTGGTCTACCTAATAATGTTGAAAACGAGACGGTAATTGATAAGTATTTATATATAATTTTTTCGAATGCTGTATGTTTTATTATTTTTATATCTATATAAATAATGTTTATTATATTAATAGATGTAATTGGTGAGCTGATATTGCCACTTGGTGAGATAGAAATTGTTGCAAAGGCTTACAATAAAAGGAAGATGGATGTTAGATTGATCGATCATGAGTAAGTAATTTTTTTTTAATTTCGTCTAAATGCACTAAAAATATTCATTTATGTGACATTAATTAATAAATGACATTATTTTATAAATATTTGTTGTGGTATTATAGTGGGATCGAATTGGTAGCTGCTTTATGGGAGAATTATGCTTATGAGCTTACTGCATATATTAATGCAAGGGAAGAAGTTACAGATGAGCCTATAGTCTTGATCTTACAGTTTGTCATATTATCTAGCTATCAATGTGAGTGTTATTTTTTTTTATTATTTTTATATTATTGCAATATTCAATTCAAAGCTAATATGAGTTTTCATTAAAATAAATATAGGCGTTCATCGTGTTACCACAATGGTCGGGGCTACAAAGATGTACATTAATCCTACATTTCCCGAACATGCCGAATTCCGTAAAAAGTTCGTGCTATACCCTACAATATAATTGATAGTGCTTGGTCGTGATGTGAGTAGCTATTAATATCATTTATTTTTTCTATCGTGTTATCAGGCGAACACAGGGGAGCTCAATGGGTAGCCGTACAATCACTGCTGCGACTAATGATAGTTTTAATACAAACTTTGACGACTATTTGAAGAGTAGTGAATTCAAGACTATATCCGAGTTACTTGAATGTTCCGAGGTGCTTTAAAGTTTTTTTTTGTTTTAATAGATATTTATAACTATCATATTTATTTATTATTTCATAATTTTCTTTCTTCAGATTGGTGACTACACAGTATATGCTAGAATAGCAGATGTAGATACAGATAAGACGTGGTACTACGATGCTTGCAATTCTGGTAATTGTAAAAAAAAGATTGAGAGTATATGTAAGATCTGCAAGGGTTGCAGTAAGGAGATTAAGAGTTCCGTTCCAAGGTAATATTCATCAAAGTACATTATTCAAAAATTTTATATTTATTAAATATGGAAGTGTTATTTTCATTATATATTTTTAATACAATATACATTATTTTATCAAAATTATAATTTATTTCAATTATATTACACGTATAGGTTCATGTTAAAGATTATTGTTAGATCGATTGACGATAATGATGAATCATCGGCTATATTCACATTGTTTGATCGGGACGTTGTGCCCTTACTAAACATAATTGCTGCCCAAGCCAAAGAACAAGTTGAAAAGGTATAAAATATTTTCTTTATATATATACAAATATATTATTCTATTAACTATTGCTTATCTTATTATATTGTTAGGATGGTAAATATGGCGGATTTTCGGATGCTATTGAGACTCTATTTGAAAGAATTTGTCTCTTTAGGGTAAAAGTTGACAAATTTCTTGCTGGTCAGAGTAATGTTGTTGTGTCTAATGATTCGAAAAACTTCACCGTTCAGTCATTAAAAGTTGACACATGATGTAACACTAAAATCTTAACAATGTTTTTTGGTTAGGCAGGGACCTAACCTCCCGTGATTTTGTGCCGGCGAGATAGTTGTCTCAAGAGTTTTCCACGTTACATCATGTGTCAACATCTTTTTTCTGTATTAATTATACTTCTAATATCCGCTACATTGATTATCAATTTCGATTTATATTGTTACTCAAAAATCAATTAAAACACATAAATAATTATTTACTTAATCAAAAAAAATTATTCACCACTACATTGATTATCAATTTCGGATGGAAACTTATAAAAATCTGTCGGATGCATCGGTAAGGGGAGATACCGGCGAAGCATCTGGGAGACGAGTTATATTGCCATCCTCTTATACCGGCGGGCAGCGGTGGATGACTCAAAATTACCAGAATTCTCTCGCTATATGTAAATGGACCGGGTATCCGTCACTTTTCATAACATTTACGTGTAATCCTAAATGGCCGGAGATTACGAGATTCTGTAAAAAATATGGCATTAGGCCTGAGGATAGGCTTGATGTATTAAACAGGGTATTTAGAATGAAGATTAATCGGATGATTGCAGATTTCAAGAAAGGCAAAGTATTTGGCACCCCAAAAGCAAGTAAGTAAATCTTTAAATATTATTTGTTTTCCTCTTATTGTTTTGTCATTTATATTTTTTAATTAGCATGTTCTTCTTATTTTGTTAATTGATTCAAGCAGTTAAATACACGGTGGAGTTTCAGAAGAGGGGGCTTCCGCATGATCATATTCTTCTCTTTCTTAACCGCCAGGATCAGGGTCATAATCCTGAAGATATTGACAAGTGGATTATTGCTGAGATTCCTGACAAGAAGAAATATCCTAGATTATACGAGGCAGTTGCTGAATATATGTTGCATGGACCATGTGGTGCTGCTAATCATAAATCTCCGTGTATGTATCACAACAGGTGCTCAAAGAAATTCCCTAAATCATTCAATGATCGCACTCGTGTAGACGAGAATGGGTATCATGTATATAGGCGAAGAGACACGGGTTTCATAATTGATAAGGGTGGAGTTGCTCTCGACAATTGTTCAGTTGTCCCATTCAATCCATATCTTTTGCTAAAGTACGAAGCTCACATAAATGTCGAGTACTGCAATCAGAGCAAGGCAATCAAGTATTTGTTCAAGTATATAAACAAGGGAATCGACATGATTTGCCTTGCAATCGAAAATGATTAGGTGAAAAGGCAAATTGATTGTCGATATGTCTCTGCGTGTGAAGCTATGTGGAGGATTTTCGGATTCGACATACATTTTCGGACCCCTCCTGTTGAGCGCTTGGCTTTTCACTTGGAGGGTGACCATAGTATCCCCTTCAAGGACGGAGACTTTCTTCCTGATGTTTTGAATAAAGCGACAGTTAAAGAATCTCAATTTATGAAGTGGTTAGAGTATAACAGTATTCATTCAGAGGCTCAAAAATATAAATACTGTGAATTTCCTCATCATTTCGTATGGGATAAAACTAAACGTGAATGGCGTCCGAGGAAAGATAAACGTTTTGCAGTGGGGCGTATTTATCATGTTCCAATGAATTGCGGAGAATTGTATTACCTCAGGATAATGTTGAATCATGTAGCAGGTCCCATGGAATTCAAGGATTTGAGAACTGTAAATCGCGTTGTTCATCCCGATTTCAAATCTGCATGTTAAGCTCTGGGATTATTAGATGATGACAAGGAATATGTTGATGGAATTATAGAAGCGAGTCATTGGAGGTTGCCCGATAGTCTGAGAAGACTATTTTCTATGTTGCTACTATCTAATAGTATGTCGAATCCGGGAGAGGTATGGGAGAAGACTTGGCACTTATTATCTGATGATATAGAGTACAAGTATCGGAGGATGCACGATAATCCAGGTATTCCGTCCCATGTTTACATATTTGTTTTACAATAAATATCAATTATGATTTTATTTCTACTTTACAGTTATACAATATGATTCTATATATTTATCTATATTAATATATTTATTTTGTTTTTTATAATTTCAGGTTTGAAATTAATTAATGAACAGGTCTAGAATCTTGCTTTGGCGGAAATTGAGAAGTTACTGATCGAGAATTGCAGCAGTCTCCATAAATTTAAAGACATGCCTAAACCGGTGGGCAATGTCATTGGTGATGCGATAAATAAGCTCATTCTAGATGAGACATCTTATGACATTGATGAGATGAAAGCTGAGCACTTCAGATTATATTCTCGCCAATGTAGAGCAAAAGAGTGTTTATGATAAGATTATGTCGGTTGTTGATCGAGGAAACGGTGGTGTGTTTTTCCTCTATGGTTATGGTGGTACGGGAATGACCTTCTTATGGAAAACACTGTGTTATGCATTAAGGAGCAGGAGAGATATTGTTCTTTCTGTTGCTTCCAGTGGCATAGCTTCATTGCTCCTTCCGACCGCGCATTCTAGGTTCGGTATCCCGATACAGGTTAACAAGAGCTCAACTTGCAGTAAACTAAAGTCGGGTACGGATGAGGCATCACTTTTACATAAAACAAAACTAATTATATGGGACGAATCTCCAATGGCTCATAAACATTGTTTTGAGGCTCTCGATCGTAGCCTCCGAGATATTATTCGTACACCCGAGGGGAGATATTCCAATAAACCATTTGGTGGTTTAGTTATTGTATTCGGTGGTGACTTCAGACAGATTTTACCTGTTGTTCCTAAAGGGAGTAGGCATGATATTGTGCATGCTGCACTCTGTTCATCCAAAATATGGAATGACTGTGAGGTTCTCAGATTGACGCAATATGAGATTGCAGGTAATTCTTAAATAGCCTTTATTCATCTACTTAAATATTTTTATTTCAATTTAATTAATTTGTATATATTTAACTTAATGTAGGGTGATTCTACTTCTCATAATTTCGAAGAGATAAGAGATTTCTCTCAGTGGCTCTTGAGTGTCGGAGATGGGATTGCCGGTGGAGATAATGACGGGGAAATTGACATTAACCTTCCTGATGATATATTGATTCGAGAGGCTTCATATCCTATTGCAAAAATAGTCGAATTTATATATCCTGACTTATTGCAAAATAAGGATGTTGAAGGATTCTTCCAGACTAGAGCTGTGCTTGCTCCAACAAATGAGATTGTCGATAACATAAATGATTATGTCATGTCACATGAAGATATATTCTCACCTGAATTTCTAAACACTATCAAGGGTTCTGGATTGGCAAATCACATTATTAAGCTGAAGGCTGGGTGTATAGTAATGCTTTTGAGAAATCTTGATCAAGCTGCTGAATTGTGTAACGACACAAGAATGATTGTCACTCAATTAGGTAAATACAGTAATTTTTTATTTTTTATATACATATAATTTAATACTTAATTTTGTTACAAATATGTAGGTAAGCACGTAGTCGAAGCCAAGATGCTTTGGGAAAGAATGCTGGCATGAAAGTGCTTATTCCTAGAATGATAATGTCTCCGTCAGATGTGACAAAATTTCCTTTAAGATTTCAAAGAAGGCAATTTCCACTTGCCGTTTCTTTTGCTATGACAGTCAACAAGAGTCAGGGACAATCTCTTTCCCATGTAGGACTATATCTTTCACAACCTGTTTTCAGTCACGGACAACTTTATGTAGCATTTTTCAGAGTAACCAGCAAGAGAGAACTTAAAGTTATTAATTGTGATTCAGATGCTCAAACATATGACAAGACGCTGAATGTAGTCTACAAGGAAGTTTTCGACAGACTTTGAGAATTTATGTCGCGCAATTTGTGGTTAAACAAAAGTATTGCAATTTCTTATTATTTTCTTTGTTTTTATTTTGTTTTTCTTTAAATATATAGGAGATTGAAGAGATTATGTTGACACTTAGGCACACACTATTAAACTCACGCTATTGTAACCATATCTCTTCATCTTCCAAAGTTGTAACACTAAAATCTTAATAATATTTTTTGGTTAGGCAGGGACCTAACCTCTCGTGGTTTTGTGCCGGCGAGATAGTTGTCTCAAGGGCTTTCCACGTTACTGTAAGTACCCAAATCTGGCTCATGCCTTCCGGTTAAATTTCCCGGCAATTTCGATAAGTTTTCCGGTAATTCCCCGGACCTTCCTAGTGTTCCGGAAATATTCCGGAACTGTTCCAAATTAATTATGGACTGAAAGGGAAGCTTCCCAATTAAGAAACAAGTTTTTCTTAATTGGGAGGAAGCTTCTAGAATTTGTCACCTTGCATGGTTCTAGAAATGCTGAGTCATAAGGGATAATGCCACACGGCTGCATTAGCTCGAGGTCCCTAGCCGCACGGCTTCATTAGCCTTATCCAGACTGCCTATAAATAGAGCCCTCCTCTACCCATTTTAATCATCAACAAAAAGCATCACTCACTCATAATACGAAGAAGTCCTCCCAAGGAGCTGCTGGAAGTCCAAGAAGGTGAAGAAGAAGGCCAAGAAGCTACCTCCCTCCTCCTTGAAGATCCCAAGATCAAGTCCTCCTCCTAGCTCCGTCCAAAGAAGAAAAGGAAGCCATTGGTAACCTCGCACGCCCTAACCTTGCATCTTAAATTGCTATATGTGATTATATTTGCTCATTGCATTCATACATTGCATTTATCTTGCTTGGGACTTGGTAGTTTATAATAAAGATCATATCTTTATCCCCCTTTCCCCCTTTGCATGCATTAGGCATCCTTTGCCATTAAAAATGTAATCTTTGAATCAAAGGTGCATCCTTTGCACCTAAAAACCCATTTTTCCATAAAAATGTCATCTTCATGCATCCTTTGCATGTAAAAATCCAATCTTTATGATAAAAATGCATCATTTGCATGTAAAAATCCAATCTTTATGATAAAAATGCATCCTTTGCATTCAAATCCTTTTTCAAGCATCCTAGACATTAAAGATCATATCTTTATCCTAAATTAGCATCCTATGCTTTTCAAAACACCATCTTCATGCATCCTTTGCATATTCAAATACCAATTTCCTCATAAAAATGCATCCTTTGCATAAAAATCATGTCTTTACGCATCCTTTGCAAATAAAGATCATTTCTTTAACTTAAATGCATCCTTTGCAACCCAAAAATGTTATCTTTTCATTAAAAATGTCATTTTTACATGCATTCCCCCATGTCCCCATTAGCAACCTCGGAACGGACCGGTGTAAAAGATCCTATCTTTACATCGTTCCTTCCATAAAGGTTTCATAATTTCTTTAGAAAGGGACAATCTTGAACCCTATATCTCCGATTATCACTTAAGATGAGTATGAAGCATCTATACGAGCTCGACCGTCTTAAAGTGTAGGATTGATGGGCTAAGGACCCTCATTTTCTAAAGATCCTCATCTTTGACTATAAAGAGAGTCATTCTCTCGATCACGCAAGTCCCAAGGTCCAAAAATGCGATGATCATAAGTCCAAGATGAGGACGGGATCATAATCCCGAATACATAAAATCCAAGAAATCCCGAGCGACAACCAACAAATGGTTTGTACGTCCGGAAGACGACTTGGGACATTCCCTCCCTTATTTTCAAACACATGCACACAAGAAAGCACGCAAGCAAGCACGATTAATGGGATCTTGGGAGACTTGCTCCGGCAAGGCACCTTGGGTGAACGACGATTCGTTCTTCCCAAGGGGTAACTTAACCTCCGAACCCATAAAACCTTTTTTTCAAAGTTTTGAGGTAATCAAAATGGCGTGGCGACTCCGTTTTTCAAATTAAACCGGTTGTCTTCAAACTCGCGTGAATTTCCAAAATAAACAAAAAAATTTGGGGCACACATTCACAGTTTGGCGACTCCGCTGGGGAAATCCCAAAGGAGAAAAGCTTTATTTTCAAAACAAAAACTGATACTCGGTATATAGGTGAAAACCACTTACCCTTCCTGTACACTCCCTGATGTGGGAGTTGGGATAACCGGTGGTTTAACAATCCCACGTACCAGTATCCCTTTTCGGAATTTTTTTTTTTTTTTTGAAAAAAAAATAAAAGAAAGCTTTTCCCTTTGAGCGGGTTAGACTCCCGTCGCTGATTTCATTAGTCGTGCTTGCTTTCTTTACCTTGCATTGCATCATTTGCATCTTGGAATCTGTGCATACTTTGAACGGGAAACAACCCGAAAAATAAGCAAAGGAGTGGAACCTGGAAAATTGATCCATGCAGTCGTACGGCTCAATCCTCCTTGGATTCTGACCGAGCGACCTCAGTGGCAATTTCACCAGGAAAAATCATGGTTAATCTGGCAGTCCTAGCAGCTTGGGGCTATTCAGCTCCATGATCGACCAGGGCTCCCGAAAAATTTACGTGCTTACGTGTTGCATTTTCCCCGTCCCGAAAATCATTCCTTTAAAACACATTTCTGAAAATCTCTGTTTTAACTCAAAAAGGAACATTTTTAGGAGACCGCACACTACGCGCACCTGATATATCCTGTACACTTTGCACGCACGTCCTTCAAACCCGAGGGTGGTTCCAGCTGCAGTCACGGACAGCCTTACGATGCTCCCGGGCGCGCACGGAATCATCCCAGCCTCCCCATGGCAGCCAGTGTCGACCAATGCACAGTCCGTGTCACACGTTTCAAAAAACCGTGACTTTTTGGTTGGTTTTTGGTCTAGTCCGTGTCATATAGCCCAGTTGCATACCCTCGTAAAGGTCAAGCCTTAGTTCATAACGGAAGAGGAACTCTGCCAAAATTCCGACAAGAAAAAAAATTGGCGAGATCTTACTCCGACATTGACTTTGACCTTGACCTGCACGAAATGCGTAAGAGTCGAGACCTAGTCCTTGCCAAAAATCCAAAGATCTTTCGCTCAAGCGAAGCTCTGCCAAAATTCCGACACGGAAAAATTGGCAAGATCTTGACCCGACATTGACTTCGATTCTGACTCACGCTCGGCGTATGCAACGAAGTTCAATGTGACACTGTGTCATCCGGCTTTTACCGCCCGACCCATGCCTATTATCCTCTCGGACATTACCAAAAGTCAAAACGTCATTCGCTCAAGCAAAATTCTGCCAAAATTCTATCAAGGCAGAAAGACGAGACTTTCCCGGTATTGCCTTGACTATAATCCGCATCGCTCGTGCGTTAAAAGGTCCTATGACCCGCTAGACCCGTTAGGAGCGTTCTTTACTCTCGGTCGGTGGGATCCGCGTGCCCTATAGGACCCTCGCCCGGGCCGCCCACCCCGGGAGGTCGAAATACGGGTGGAATACGAGGGCTTATAGACGTAGTGACGGAACCCACGGATCCAGGATCTAGAGTAGTTGCGAAAAGAAGGGCAAATCCTTTTCCAACCAAATAGATATTAATAAAAGACACCGTTTTAAGTAAAGCTGGAAGATTCTAATTTGCATATTGCACGAGCCTTCACCCTAAACACCTACCCGAGTCTAAACCTTTCCTATCCCTTTCCGCGGCGAGAAAGAAGTGGGTGAGAACACGGGGTCGGCCGACTTGTTAGCGCGAGAATTCTCGGAGCGGTTCGCTGTAATCCTCAATTTTGCCAGCTTTCCAGTGTCAAAATGGCCGACATGGTAGTCAACAATGGAGAGGCCATCCCAGTTCAACCCAAGCCCCATATATGGTATGATGTATGCGACTGTGAGGATTGTCTGGAGTATGAGTATCAAGAATGGATAAATGAAGACGCTCCTTCGAGAAAGAAGAAGAAGAAAAAGTCCACGCAGCAGAAATTAAAAGAGAGGTATGAAGCCGGAGACAAGAGCGTCGGAACTCTAGGGGAGCCTTCTGGCAAGTTCGATTACTATGTCGGTTATGCCAAACAACCCGCCAAGGAACCCATCATTCAAAGCACACCGGCTGATACCCCATGGATAGTGATCCTCTTGAAGCGAAAGTGCTGAATTTGTGGCCATCGTGAAGTTCAATGAGAAGCTAGCGGATCTAGAGGCGAGAATACGAAAGCCTATTGAATACGTAGCCGGTCAAGGAAGAATTAAGATCCCTTCGAAGAAGACTTCATCAAGATTATCCAAGCCAACCCTCCTGTTGGCTATGCGACAAGGTCGTGGTGTCTAAGATCGCAAAGAGAAAATGAGTTATCGGCGGTGCATTGATAAGATGAGCCGGACTCTTCAGTCAATGAGTCCAGTCGTCACAGACGAGCTCGCCGAGAGATTGCATCAAGCTACTCTAGCTCCCCTCACCATCTTTCCACGGTACCGGCATGTCAATGATTTCCGGCAAGTCTTTGATCAATTTGAAGTCTCCAACTTTCTGAAGAGCGCCGACAAGACTGCTACTCCCCAGGGCAACAGCAAGAAGGAGTGAGATCCCGGTCCAACCCTTGTCAAACACCCTCGAGTCAATAAGTAGTGTAGGGTCCAGAGTCAGTAGCGTCTATACAGTTGAGTCAGGAATCCTTGAATTCCAGTCCTCTGAGTCATCCGAAGGCCTCACGCCTGAGGACTATCAAAATGTAATCGATGTCATCTTTCCCTTATTTTGAATGAAATGACGGATCTTTCGAGTATCCTCTTATTGCCAACTTAACAAATGATAAATTAACTCAAAACTTAACAACAGCTTAATAATGAATCATTTGAACAAAATGCAAAGACACTAAATGAACAATACATTAAAGAAATCTTTAAGCGGGTTTCGTAAAAGAGGAAAACCGGGCCCAAGCCGCCGAGGAGGTTTTGACAAGTGTGAACTTGGGTACCGTCGAGGAACCTAAAGAGACACAGATCGGAAACTTCTTCCGGGGGGTTGAACGGGACGGACCGATCAATCTACTCGGAGAATACGTCGACGTGTTTGCATGGTCATACGGGGATATGCCGGGGCTAGACAGGTTCAATAGTAGAGCACAGAATCCCTCTAGCACCGGATGCTAAGCCGGTAAACGAAGCGAGGAAGATCAAGCCAGAGTGGTCTCTACGAGGTCAAAGAAGAAATTGAGAAACTACTGCGGGTAGGATTCATCGAGTCATCGAATATCCGACATGGTTATCCAATATTGTGACCGTCACCAAGGCCAATGGGAAGGTGCGGCTGGTGTGGATTTCCGAGATCTCGAACAAGGCCAGCCCCAAGGACGATTACCCTTTGCCAAACATAGACATCCTGGTGGACTCCACGCCAACTACGAAGTCAAATCCTTCATTGATGGCTTTGCGAGGCTACAACCGGATCAAGATGGCCGAGGAAGACCAAGAAAAGACGGCCTTCACCACACCGTGGGGAACTTCTGTTATACAAAGTGATGCCATTTGGGCTTAAGAACGCCTGGGCTACATACCAAAGGGAAGCGACCGCGCTTTTCATGACATGATCCACAAGGAGATTGAGGTCTATGTAGACGACATGATAATCCACTCCAAAGGCGAGGATGGGCGGCACTTTGTTGACTGCGGAAGTTCTTTGAGAGGCCGAGACAACATTCCATGAGACTAAACCACCTGTCAAATGCACCTTCGGAGTGACAAGGGAAAAGTGCTTGGGTATATTGTCACGGAGCGAGGTATCGAAGTTGACCCCCAAAAGATCAAAGCCATTATGGATATGAGGCCACCTCAAACCCGTATAGAAGTAAAGAGCTTTATGGGAAAAGCTGCAAGATACATCGGCCGTTTCGTCAATCGATTGACCACTATGTGCGAGCCCATCTTCAAGATCATGAAGAAGAACGTAGACACGAGAATGGACCGAAGAATGCCGGGATGCTTTTGACCGCATTAAGGCATACTTGGTACATCCTCCAGTGCTATGCCCCCACATAGACGAGAAACCTCTTACGCTCTATCTCACTCACCGATACGGCGGTTGGGGCTATGCTTGCTCGGGAGAAGAAAGACTCTCGGGTAGAAAATGTCAACGATACGGCGGTTGGGGCTGTGCGGGGTGGTCGGTAGTCGGCAAGTGAAGCATTATATGCAAGCCCGCCCTGTGAATTTGGTCTCAAAAATGGACCCCATCAAATACATCTTTGATAAGCCTTCCCTCTCGATGCGTCTAGCAAAGTGGGCTTTCTTCTTAGCGAGTACGACATCAACTATGTGACCGGAAAAGCCATCAAGGGTCAAGCGTTGTCGAGACCACCTGGCAAACTTCCCCGATAATGAGGACGAGAGGGCACGAACCCCAATTCCCGAGATGAAGGGATCTTTACGGTCGAGCACGAAAACCGATGGCAATTATTCTTTGACGGAGCCGCTAACAAAAGAGGAAATGGCATCGGGATGCTGCGGGTCGATCCGAAAGATGAGCAAACACCCATAGCCCTCAAGTTGAACTTCCCCGCCACGAACAATGTTGCCGAGTACGAAGCCCGCATTCTTTGGTTTGGAAGCCTGCCTTAGAAAGGAATGTCAAGGAGCTCAAAGTTTACGGAGACTCGGCCACGATCATCAACCAGGTTTCCAACAAATGGAAGGCTGTAGACCCTAATCTTCAGCGGTATCATGCCCATATGGAGGAGTTATTTGGACGGTTCGGAGAAGTGACTTTCCACTACTTGCCGAGGAAAAGAACAGATTCGCAGATGCCTTAGCTACTCTAGCCTCACTGGTAGAGATCCCCGAGGAAAAGCCATAAAACCCTTCCGAGTGGGTAGAAGAGAAGCCCCGTACATTTGTGAAGTAGACCAGGACCCGAGCCTATAAAGGAACCCTGGTACAATCAAATTTACCAGTTCCTCAAAGATGGAGAGTCGGCTTTCGAGAGACGAAGAAGGTAGACCGAAAGAAGGTGTCGAGCCAAGAGCTTGCAAGCCTTGAAAAGGTTGGCCTCCCATTATGTCATTCTAGGAGGCAACCTGTACAAGAAGCGGTATCAAGGACCACTCCTCTTGTGCGTCACTCAAGAAATGGCCAAAGAGTTGATGACCGAAGTCCACAATGGTCCCTGCCGGTCCTCATATGAATGCCGAGCCACGATGCAAGTGATCCTCGAATGGGTTACTCTTTTGGATTTCCATGGAAACGGCGTGTCCCGGCCACGTCCAGAGCATGCGACAAGTGCCGGCGGTTTGCCAACCTCAACCATCTCCCGCCTCATGACACATCTTTGCATGACGACTCCTTGGCCGTTTGCAACTTGGGGTATTGACGTGATAGGGAAAATAGCCCCGGCAGGAAGCAATGGGCATGAATTTGTGCTAGTAGCCATCGACTACTTCACCAAGTGGGTAGAGGCCAAGTCCTACAAGGTCCTCACTTCCAAGAAAGTGGCCCAATTCATCAAAGAAAACATAATGTGCAGATATGGGGTGCCCAACGAGATCATTTCCGATAATGGTTCGCACTTTGAAGGGGACTGCGATAGGTTCTTTGTCGAGAATTCAGAATCACTCGCCACAAGTCGTCTCCGTACAGACCTCAGACTAATGGAGCCGTGGAAGCTGCTAATAAGACGCTCGAACGGATCATCCGGAAAATGGCCACCCGTGGTCGCGATTGGCCCGAAAAGCTGCACCTGGCACTCTGGGGCTACAGAACGTATGTCAGAACAGCTACAGGAGAAACTCCTTTTGCCCTAACCTACGGGATGGAAGCAGTGTTACCAGTGGAGTTGGAAATCCCGTCATTAAGGGTCCTCCTGGAAAACAGTGTCAATGAAGTAGAATGGTTGCGCAGCCGGCATGATGAGTTGGCCCTGCTTGATGAGAGAAGGCTAAAAGCCATGGAACACATCCGAGCCTATCAGAAGCGAATGGCTAGAGCGTTTGACAAAAAGGTCAAGGCCAGAGACATCAAAGAGGGTGACTTAGTGTTGAAAGTGAAGCCCCCTACCAGAGACAACCCTCTGGGAAAATGGGAACCCGTTTGGATCGGCCCTTATGTGGTGCAGAAGATACTATCGGGAGGAGCCATGAAGTTTGCAGACCTGGACGGCAATCCCTTTGTCTACCCAGTCAACGGTGATAAGCTCAAAAGATACTATGTCTAAATAAAAAAAATATAAAAAAAAAGAGAAAGTGCAAAAAGAGTAATACCCAGCTAGGCTGAAAACCCCAAAAAGGGCGGTCTAGGCAAAAGACAGGGTTGCACATAAAAAAAAAAAGAAGAAAAAAATCTTAGTGCAAAAAGAGTAATGCCCAGCTAGGCTGAAAACCCCAAAAAGGGCGGTCTAGGCAAAAAACAGGGCTGCACATAAAAAAAAATAGTTCACCAGAATGAACTACGAAGACCTGAGCCCCTTAGTCTTTCTTGTAAAAGGGGAACGTAGGCAGCCATATATGGTTCGGTCTAAACAATAAAAAGGACAATTAAGCTTCCATGAAGTGTGTCCTAAAAAAAATAAAGGGTATTTCAGTTTTCATAAAACGGGTCCCAATCAATAAGACATTTGAATTTCCATGAAATGTGTCTTGATTAATTTTTAAGATAATATTTCTTGTTCATTACAAGTTAAAAATTTCTTGATGAGTTCAAGCACGGTCTACTCTTGACTCTGCTAACCTGCTACAAAGATCTAAAATACAATAAAATGCCTAATAAAACTAATGTGTTTGCAAAATGGCAATAAGAGAATCCTAAGAAAAGATCTGTCAGTCGTCATTCGCTGAGTCTTCTTTGGTCTTCTTCCCTTTACCTCGACCCCGTCGAGTTTTCTTTCTCTTCTTCTCTATAAGGCCGGTATCCCTCATCCCGATCTCCGGTAACCTCACTGGAGCCTCTACCAAACCCGTGTCAATAAGTGCCCTCTCTACACGAGCACGAGTCCGCACTTCCTCCCTCTGAGTCTCAGTCAAAGGAGCGACCTCGGACAATCTCTTGTATCGAGCCTCCATATCCCCGATCGGTCACCCGACCGATTATGGCGACTCGCCTTAGCCTCGGCCTCCTCGAGTCCTACTCGAAGTCACGGTCGGCTCCCGATAAAGCCCGACGTCTCTCCCCCGAGAATGACTGAGTCGCTCCCATTTCCCTCTCGTACCGCCCAAATAGACAGTGGTCAAGATGGTACTCTTCCCGCTCCCGAAGATAGCCACGGGTGGGAAAGCGATTAATATGTCCCAAGCCCTCGAGAAGAATGAGAAGCTGGCTGGATCTCTCATGTCCAATGACATCACCTCCATGGTCCGGATGTCCTCCCAATCGCTCAATGGCTCCTGTAATGCCCCAAACTGCCTGGATACCAAGCAGGGAATGTAGAAGGACAACCAGCAGAACCCTGGAACCCTCACAGCATAAGACTCCTGAAATTTCCTCTTGGTCTGCAATCTCCAGTGAGGTATCCACCAACGGATGTCCGAAGTGGATAGCCTAGCCATCGTCCGCTCCCAGCTACCCTGGTCCTGTTGCCTCGGTGCACCCCTCCGAGAAATCACCCAAGGGCACCGAATCGGTAAAGCCCCGGCAAAGCCCCGAGTCTCCCTGCAGCCCACAAAGTCAGCACAGTTTGGACTCCGAACCTCATGAAATGGTCTCCCCTAGCCATCCTGTCAATGCCATGAAGGGTCTCACCCAAAACCAAGTGGGACAATGTCCTTCCCGGCCACCTGCAGATCTCGACCATGTCCAAGAGACCACCATGGCAGTCCCTACGGACTCAGCGGTGAACAAAGCAGAAAATATGCAGAGAATGAAGGCATCCATAGCCACCGTGGTCGCAGCCATAGCCGGAGACCCAAACCTGCCCGGGATACCAGAAAGGTCAATCCTGTCCGGGGCTATCATCATCCCCTCAGCCTCTTCCAGAGAAATCTGCAGAAAAGATGCAAGCTTTGCCGCCACCGGCACGTCTCCGATCAGCGGAATAGATATAGCCTCAATCTCGGGACCCCCAATCAAGGCTCGGAAGTCTTCATGCGTTGGGATGATCTTGTTGTAAAAAAAGCAGTAAACGTGTCTCCGGACGTCCCAAAACCTTGCTGCTGCTCTCAAAAGGTCCCAATCGGGCGGGAGATCCCTCAAATGCCATAAAGACTTGATCTTGAAGGAAGAATCAAGCAGTCCCTTGTGAAATTGGAAGTTGTGCTTCACCCACGATTGAAGATCGGACAGAAAATGGTCTCGCTTTCCCCTTTGCAATCTGACGGGCTTCTCCATTGCAAAATGACCAAAGATGGTGTCTTTAAGTCCAAAATGTGCTCTGGAAACAATTGGGACAAGTCTAAGTTGAGAATGAAATGAAATGGCCAAGCCTTGCTTTTATTCAGAAAATAACCAGTTCAGACAGAACTGTGAGCCGCACGGCCTCATTTTCCCTTGGGACCTGTCCGCACGGCTACATTAGCCATCTGCAGAAAAAAATCTGCAGCAACCAAAGTTGCTGCCCAAGGGAGTTTTCACCCCACTTTCTCAACCAAGACCTGTACAAAAACATGTTCAAAGGTCACTCAAGCATTTACATACCATTATAAATCATTTTGGCCCAGTTTCAGCCCCAATTCCAAGCAAAAAATCGCCCCGAGGCTCAAGCAATATGCAAATTTAAAAAGCATAAATTAGAAAAGTAAATAAAGCATTAATACAATGTCTTCGCCCCATCGGCGCCCAAATAAAGCAAAAAATAAACAAAGTGTGCATAAAATTTGTCCATTGTTTGTTTTGTTCCTAATTCCACTCTAGAGACCTCCTAGGCCTCCGATTCTTCTTCTTCTTCGTCACTGCTCAGCTCATAGACGCTAGCCTCCCTCATCAAGTCCTCCTGGTCGCTCACATCAGACAGATGGACATTATCGTGCCCGTACTCAGCCAGCTACTCCAGAATGTCAGCGTTGGGTCCCCGCCCCCGAGGCATGGCACTGGAAGAGTACTCCGAGGCCGATGAGGTAGACGTTGTGCCCCCGACATGCCTTCTCTTGCGCCCGGGCTCCTGTGCGTCCGCTGCCGCCTTTGAAGTGCGGGCCGGCTTCCTCAAAAGGGACCGGCACATGTCCTTCCAGCCCCTATTCTGCCTGACCAACCTTTCATAGGTGCGAGCTGGAACCTGAGAAAAAAGAAAAAAAATCTCAAAAAAAAAAAAAATCTCAGAAAAATCTCAGAAAATCTCAGAATTGCAAAACGCAAAGAAAGCTGAAAAAAGGGAAAGACCCTAAAAGTATACTTACAGTGCTGTCAGACGGCAGGGTATACTGAGGCTCCCTAGTGTCGGGGACAGAATCCTCATCCTCCTCGGTACTCGCGTGGACCACATGGGACAGTGCGCGGGAGGGATCGGCGGGTCGCAGGGCTCATCCTCCCCATATCCACCGAGTGACCGCCGGCTTCACTAGCTTCTGTGGCGTCCTCGGGCGCCGCTCCACAAACACGGCGTAGGGGTATCCATGTCAAAGTACTCCTCGGCGGCCACGCACGCACAGTACCTAGCAATCTCATCTCGCCCGCCAATCCACTCAGGCTGTAGCATCCGTCTTTGGAGGATCACGGGGAGTAATGGCATCCAAGGGAGGGACATGGCCATGCTGCCTCGAGAAACGGTCCCCCAAATAAATGACATCACATGTCAGCCCCGTCAGCCATCTCCTCTGCCTCGTCGCCTCAATGGCCTCTCCCAGCAAAATCTCCGGATACCTGCCCCAAGGGTAGAAGTCCACTCCATCAGGCTCGTCCTTGTTGATAATCGGCCTCACCATCTTGTAGTCAAAAGTGATCCGGGTCTTTCCCGTGAACTTATCTCTCGCATCCCCCCTCCAGCGGATCATGGCAGGGAAAATGGTGATATCGCTCTGTTGGTTCCACGGAAAGAACCTGATCACCTCACAGAACCAGACCTGCATGTTCAAAACATCAAAAAGGTTATTTTCTCTCATAAAAGTCTCAAGACAGGAAGAGAAAAGAGAAAAAGAAGGAGGGACTACCTCGAGAGCAAAGGAGAAACAATCCATGGAGGCAGCCTTGTTCCGGCTGTACATATCCAAAGAGAAGTAGAGCTCCGCCAATCCGGCCTCTCCCCAAGAGACCGTCCCTATCCCATCTACATCCTCCAGAGAGTCGAGGAGGCTAGTCATGGCCAGTGTCCCAGAATTAGCAAAAATGGTGACCGACAGCATCAACCACACAAAGGCTCTAGCAAGCTGGTGGGCAGTCACCTCACTAACGGCAAAATCCCGTATGCGGTTACGGGATCGCCACCTCGACGTTCCGCGTCTCCATCCCTAGCCCCTTGGGAATCAGCTCAAACCCGACCAAAGCTCGGAATTCCTCAGCTGTAATATGGTCCCTCCAAGTCACGGGCCTCCCAGTGAACTGTAGACCAGTGATAGCCGTGAAATCAGCGGGAGTCACTGTCAGCTCTCCCCAGCTCAGATGGAAGCTATGAGTGCTATCCCACCAAAACTCAGATAGGGCCTGGACCAAGCCCTTGCTCTTCGAGGTGATGTGGATCCCCCTGCCGATAGCCTCAATGAACAAATCCAAGCCGGTAGCCCGCACCAGCTGCTTGGGGTTGACCCCATTCTTCTCGAAATCAGACATCCTTTCCCAAAGCCTGACTGCTATCTCCGATGGTCCTCTAGACTTGTTCTCCTGTAGACAAGCACAGCAAAGAAGTGTGTCAGTCCTTCATCATTTTCAAAAGCATGCATATCTTCAAAAAGTGCACATGTTTTCAAAAGAAAAGCATTCACAAAAGTTTTTCTAGCATCCTTTGCATCAAAAAAGCGTCTTTCATCACTTGAAACACGTCATGACAAGTCCCATTGCTTTTCTAAAGCACAAAATCACAATTTTCACAATTCTTTGCACATAAACATCATTTTTTCAAAAAAATGGCATGCATGAATCCTTTTCATCTTCCAAAATCTTATTTTCTCATTGATAATCAAAATTTTGACCTAGTTCTAGCACATGCAAGAACTCCGTCTCACTTTAGACAATTATCATTCTTACTTTATTTTCGAGAAAAAAGTGGGTCATTCTCATTATTCTTATCAAATAAATTGCACATGCATGTTCTTAGCCTCATAGGTTCATCGTCAATGTCTCAAAATCATTCAAAAATCCTAGGAAAATCCTAGAAAATTCCTAAAATTCGGGTCAAGCCCTAAATCAATCAAAATTCAATCAAAATCGACGGAATCGAGCCAAATAAGAACGCTTACCCCAACCGATCGCGGGTTCGTCGATTTGTGCTCTCTTCTCCCCGGATAAAGCTCCGATGGAGGCGTAAGGAAGTCATACTTCCTCTCCGTCCGAACAAGCTCCTTCCTCCTCCTTCTCGCAGCCGCGGAGATGTTCCTTCTTGCTTGCCTCGGTATAGGATTGCCCTCCGGATCCATTCCAATCGATAGAAGCAAAGGGAATTGAAGAATTTTGAAGAAACTCTCTCCTTTCTCTCTCTCTTCCTCGGCGGTTCTTGGGCGGCAATAATGCCCAATTGCCCGTTCAAATCTGTTTTAAATAATCTGGAAAAAACAGGCTTCTAGCCGTACGGCTTCTTTTTCTCCATCTCATGTCGGGCGGCCTCATTCGCTCTGATCAGAAATTACAATTTTGCCCCTAGACTTTCCACTTGGGCCTACAATTCCCGTTATCCTTTAACTAAGATAACATCCTTTTCAGAAGATATCCCTTATCTCCTAAGCAATTAAGCTTTCTTCCCAGTCGCCTCCGTTAATTCCGTTATAACGGGATAACGCTAGGTGACAACCTTCGAATTGTCAAAAATCCTAAACTTAGCCTACCTCTATCACGAATAGTGACGTATGCTAAGTTCTCTAAACTTAAGCTACCTCTATCCCGGATAGTGACGTATGCTAAGTTCTCTAAACTTAAGCTACCTCTATCCCGGATAGTGACGTATGCTAAGTTCTCTAAACTTAATCTACCTCTATCCCGGATAGTGACGTATGCTAAGTTCTCTAAACTTAAGCTACCTCTATCCCGGATAGTGACGTATGCTAAGTTCTCTAAACTCTAGCTACCTCTATCCCGAATAGTGACGTACGCTCAAGTTATCTCAAATTTAGCTACCTCTATTCACTCGATAGTGACGTAAGCTCTAGTTTCATCAGGTGACAGCCTCCATTAATTGTCAAAACCCTCAAGGATCCTAGACATCGTTCCTAACTATCTAGTGATGCTTGAACTACGATCAAGGCTTGATTCCTCCGGGATACGTAGGTAGCCTTTCATAAAAGGTCCAGCCATCCGACCACTTTGGTCACCCTGTTTCTTCGTCACTCATCAGTGATAAAGTAGCCCCTCATAGAGGCCTAGATATCTGACCACATCGGTCACTTCTAGCATATCCCCAGTAGGATCAATTGCTTGACCTCTTAGGTCATTTTCTCTTCTACTTCCCCAGCAAGAGACCAGTTTCTCTTCTCCATTCCTCAGCGGATCTATTCCGAACTACGGCCTGGCTTGATTCCTTCGGGATACGTAGGTAGCCTTCCAGAGGTTCAGCCACTCGACCACCTCGGTCTCTCAATCCGTCTCGGCATTCGCCAGATCGGATCCTTTTCTATCGACAACCCCACTCGCCCTGCAAGTGACGTTGCCGAGGGGCTTCTGTAAGTACCCAAATCTGGCTCATGCCTTCCGGTTAAATTTCCCGGCAATTTCGGTAAGTTTTCCGGTAATTCCCCTGACCTTCCTAGTGTTAGGAAATATTCGGCTGTCCCAAATTAATTATGGACTGAAAGGGAAGCTTCCCAATTAAGAAACACGTTTTTCTTAATTGGGAGGAAGCTTCTAGAATTTGCCACCTTGCATGATTCTAGAAATGCTGAGTCATAAGGGATAATGCCGTACGGCTGCATTAGCTCGAGGTCCCTAGCCGCACGGCTTCATTAGCCTTATCCAGACTGCCTATAAATAGAGCCCTCCTCTACCCATTTTAATCATTAACAAAAAGCATCACTCACTCATAATACGAAGAAGTCCTCCCAAGGAGCTGCTGGAAGTCCAAGAAGGTGAAGAAGAAGGCCAAGAAGCTACCTCCCTCCTCCTTGAAGATCCCAAGATCAAGTCCTCCTCCTAGCTCCGTCCAAAGAAGAAAAGGAAGCCATTGGTAACCTCGCACGCCCTAACCTTGCATCTTAAATTGCTATATGTGATTATATTTGCTCATTGCATTCATACATTGCATTTATCTTGCTTGGGACTTGGTAGTTTATCATAAAGATCATATCTTTATCCCCCTTTCCCCCTTTGCATGCATTAGGCATCCTTTGCCATTAAAAATGTAATCTTTGAATCAAAGGTGCATCCTTTGCACCTAAAAACCCATTTTCCATAAAAATGTCATCTTCATGCATCCTTTGCATGTAAAAATCCAATCTTTATGATAAAAATGCATCCTTTGCATGTAAAAATCCAATCTTTATGATAAAAATGCATCCTTTGCATGCAAAAATCCAATCTTTATGATAAAAATGCATCCTTTGCATTCAAATCCTTTTTCAAGCATCCTAGGCATTAAAGATCATATCTTTATCCTAAATTAGCATCCTATGCTTTTCAAAACACCATCTTCATGCATCCTTTGCATATTCAAATACCAATTTCCTCATAAAAATGTATCCTTTGCATAAAAATCATGTCTTTACGCATCCTTTGCAAATAAAGATCATTTTGTTTAACTTAAATGCATCCTTTGCAACCCAAAAATGTCATCTTTTCATTAAAAATGTCATTTTTACATGCATTTCCCCATGTTCCCATTAGCAACCTCAGAACGGACCGGTGTAAAAGATCCTATCTTTACATCGTTCCTTCCATAAAGGTTTCATAATTTCTTTAGAAAGGGACAATCTTGAACCCTATATCTCCGATTATCACTTAGGATGAGTATGAAGCATCTATACGAGCTCGACCGTCTTAAAGTATAGGATTGATGGGCTAAGGACCCTCCTTTTCTAAAGAACCTCATCTTTGACTATAAAGAGAGTCATTCTCTCGATCACGCAAGTCCCAAGGTCCAAAAATGCGATGATCATAAGTCCAAGATGAGGACGGGATCATAATCCCGAATACATAAAATCCAAGAAATCCCGAGCGACAACCAACAAATGGTTTGTACGTCCGGAAGACGACTTGGGACATTCCCTCCCTTATTTTCAAACACATGCACACAAGAAAGCACGCAAGCAAGCACGATTAATGGGATCTTGGGAGACTTGCTCCGGCAAGGCACCTTGGGTGAACGACGATCCGTTCTTCCCAAGGGGTAACTTAACCTCCGAACCCATAAAACCTTTTTTTCAAAGTTTTGAGGTAATCAAAATGGCGTGGCGACTCCGTTTTTCAAATTAAACTGGTTGTCTTCAAACTCGCGTGAATTTCCAAAATAAACAAAAAAATTTGGGGCACACATTCACAGTTACATCATGTGTCAACATCTTTTTTCTGTATTAATTATACTCCTAATATCCGCTATATTGATTATCAATTTCGATTTATATTGTTACTTAAAAATCAATTAAAACACATAAATAATTATTTACTTAATAAAAAAAAATTCACCGTCGGATACCGACGGGTTACTGACTAGTTCTAGAAATAAATAAAACCCAAAACCTGTTTTAAATAACAATTACGAAAATAATCCTAATTAAAAATTCAAAAAAGATGTCTTTGAAAAAGAAGTAAAAAGGTCAAAGCAAATCGGCACTGTCATGCCAACAACACCCATGGACGTACTGAAAGCCGCCAAAATCTAGGGAGAAACGCGTTTCTTCATAAGTTATGGAGAAACGGGTCCCGACTTGTCGCGCGACAATGAACTGGATATCCAGAACCTTATGAAAGTGATATCCAGAAACCTTCAAATGAATATCCAGAAACCTTCAAAATGTTTCTGGATATTCATTTGATGGTTTCTGGATATACATTTGAAGGTTTCTGGATATCCAGAAACCTTCAATAGCAATTTTTGGATATGCCCTAACACATTTCTGGATATGCACCTAACAGTTTCTAGATATGCACCTAACAGTTTCTGGATATACATTTCACATACTTTCTGGATATGCACCTAACAGTTTCTGGATATCAAACCCAAAGCTTCTGGATATCCAGAAGCTTTTGATCTTGGCCTTGAATTTTTTTTTCTGAATATCAAATGCAAAACTTCTGGCTATTAAAAACACGTTTCTCCATAGTTATGGAGAAACGCATTTTTCAGCAGACCTACTCCTGAAAGCCACACTCAGTCAGCCGTGCATCTTCAATTTGGCCGATCAGGTTCTGCTGCTCCTCATGCCATGCCATGCTACATCATTATTTCATCTATTATAACAAAATTTTCTAACATAACAATTAACAATGCATGATTTTCGTATACTCCCTTCGTCCCACTTCAACTTTAAAGAGTCATACTTTCCTTTTTAATACGTCATAAATTATGAATACCATTTCATAAATAACAAATTTTGAACAGTGTTCAAACATTTATATTCTTATAATGTTAACATATTTAAAAAAAAATCAATCAAAAAGAGATTTTATCATAAATGTTTTAACTTTTACATTCTCTCTCTTCTAATCTTCTACTCATTTACAATTTTTTTATTCATTTTTTAAAAATTTTCTTAAAAAGCGTGAAATACTATCCTAAGATTCTTGAAGTGGGACGGAGGGAGTAATTGCCATGTTTATATGGTCGGTATCAAATATTTCATTGAAAAAAAATAAAAATCAAGGGGACTAGTAGGGGTGTTCACAGTTCGGATTGGTCCGAATTTTATCATAATTTCAAAAAAACAGAACTGGACCAATTGTTCGGTTCTGCTTAAATTCAGGACAAGGAACAGACCATTACATTACAAGACCGGTCACATTGGTCCGGTTTCAATGGTTCGATCCATGTCCGGTTCCATCGGTTCCACAAGTTACACTACTATATATTTTTTCTAAAGATAAAACATACAACAATTATTTTTTTCATGAAATCAAAATATAGGACGATTACATAAACAAAGTTCAAATAAAAATATTCAGACATACAACAAATTAACTGAAATAGAGGAACAAAAGAGAAAAACATAATATATACATAATTGTTGGATGGATAAGTTCAAATAAAAATATGGAAAATCAATTTGATTTCTAGGATTGAGAATTGAGATGAGAGAAAGACGAGAGAGAGAGGGATAGAAAACCAAACGGCGAAAATGATAGAGATATGATAGGGTTAGGGTTTTTGTAAACTTGTAATGTCACTGGATGGATAAGGTCACATCAAAATTATTATTTTTTTTTTTTGAAATTAAGAATTTGAAATTATGAATAAATAAATATATATATATATTATAGATAATATATACATAATCGGTCCGGTCAGTGTTCGATCCAGGACCATACATATTTTTTCAAAAATCAGGACTAACCCAAATAATCGATTCCATATAAATTTGGGATCAGAACTAAACCAATTTTATTGGATTGGTCCGATTTTCATTGATCTGATCCGGTTCTATCAGTTCGATCCGATTCGATCCGTCAATTTTTTTATTCAGCCCTACCCTACCCTAGGGACTAGTATGTCCACATTCAATTCTAGTGTCCCTCGTAATGAAATACTCCTGTTTCTGGAAGGAAAAAAAAACTCATTTTAATAGCTAATAATTTGAGTGAATTTTAAATAAGATTTTAGAAAATAGTTATATACTCCCTCCGTCCCGCCCGAAAATGTCCAAATCAAATCTCGCACGCAAATTAAGGAAAATGATGTAGAAAAGAGAAAAAGTTTAAATGTTGTGAGTATGAAAAATTAAATAGGAGAGAGAATGAGTGGGAGGAATAGTTAGGAGAGAGAATGTTGTGAGTGTAAAAGTAAAGTAGGAGAGAAAATGAGTGGGTGGAATAGTAATAAAAACTTTCCTTTTTGGGAAAGTGTTTTTTTAAATGGGACGCCAAAAATGGAAATTTTGTGGCTTTTCGGGCGGGACGGAGGGAGTAATTAATTAAAATTAATTAGATTAACTATTAAAATAGGTGGGTTTTTTTTTTTTTTTAATGAATTTGGCACCGCTCCCATTTGTAACGGTGCTTTGTCATTTTTTTGGCTGGAGCGAGTAAAATCTAGGGCTTTATAATTTATTTTTATTTTTATTTATTTCTCACCCATATAAATAAAGGAAAACCAACCTCGAAAACCACTAAAGAATTCCAGAGCAAAGCACCTTGATTTTGGATTCCGCCTTTTCAAGCAGGGAAGAGCTCTTAACAATGGCGAATACCAGACCAGCAGGGAGACAGGAGTTCTACACCATTAGAGGCACCAACAAGAATGTTCGAGGTAAGTTATATAAGCTAGCATGCTGCTGGCCAATCAAAACCTCTTTTTGCAAAAACCTACATTTGTTTGTGTTTATATAAGCATGCACGAGGTTAATTGTTCTTCTTATGGCTGGAGATTTTGTCAATTGTTGGTTTGAAAGATCAATACTTGCATCTGATTACTCGATGAGATTCTGCTTTGGTGCATGCAATCATCTGATCAAAGGCTTTGTTGCTGTTTGTTTGTTAATTGGAAAGTGTAGGGTGGTGTAGGGTGGCGGTGAAGCTAGCAATTTTCGATAAGGGATTAAGATTGGTTGGGGATTAAAAATTACTTCCTCCATCGCAAAATGAATGACTAAATTGTTTTGAAATTCGCGAAAAAATTTGAATTTTTTGGCCATTCATTTTGGGATAGAGGTAATACAATTACCATATATTCCCTCCGTCCCTGAATGAATGTCGATTTTTTTTTGCCAAATTTGCTCTTGATTGATCAAGAGCAAATTTGATTTTTTTTTCTTCCGACAATCATCCAGGGACTAGGGACGGAGGGAGTAGAAATTTGTCCTAAAAGGGGGGGGGGTCAAAATGATATCATACATTCATACTAGTACAATTTTTTCCAAAAATTAAGGGGTCAAATTTGACTGAAATGTTATTTTAGTGCACTTCTTAAAAAAATCGAGGTACTAAATTTACAATTAATGGGGTCAAGTGACCCCGTTCCCTTAATGTGGCTTCACTACTGGTGCGGGTTTATGTTTATTGATCGATGGATTGTCATGATCTTCTTATTTTATCAAAAAATATATAGATTGTAATGTATTTTCTTGATTGGGTTGTTAGTTATGTCGTTCTTGCAACTGTATATTTTTGAAGTTGTGTGTGTGCATGGGGGAGGCGGGTTAGAATCTTCATTGTGAAGCTGGGAAATTTAGGGTTTTTATGCATGTGTGTGTGTGTGTTTTCTTTTGGGGCGGGGCGGGGCTGAGCGGACTTGGAAGTTATGTTTGTTATATCGATCAACTTTGTCGTACAATCTTTATTGATAGGATCACATGTATACATGCTTACTTCTATTCTTATTTCCTATTGATAGATGGTCTTTTTTAGATGAAACTCATTTATAGATCAAGCTTTAATTCATGCTGATTTCGGCTCGAGCTTTAACTCGATTTTGGCTTGAAAAAAGTGCCTCCTGAATGGGTCCACCAATATCTCACAATGGAACGGCCCACCAATATCTCACAACATTAAGGTCCTTGATGTTAAATGAATTGCTTGTGTTTTGAGTTTCCGTTGAAACTAATTGAATTGCCAGAATTGGGGAAAAGACAGATTTGAGATGATGATGCAAAAAAAGAAAAATAAAGCTCTTAGATTCAATCTGCTGTTACTCTTCTCATTGTTTACTAATTTTAAGATTCAATGTCCACTGTTTTTAGTTAAAAAATAAAATAAAATTGAGGTCTCCGATAAGAGATTTGGTTTTGGGGCCCAAATCTTATAGGAGCGGCCATGCACTTAAAAATTGAGAAGGCCCCTTGGCCTAATGTGGGACGTGTGGAGAAATTCGCTTAGAAATTATGAGCAGTCACCAATTGTTTACCTTGTCATTTTTTTTTATTTTTTTTTGTAGTTGGTGACACTGTATTGATGAAATCATCGAAAAATGGGAAGGCCCCTTGGCCTAATGTGGGACGTGTAATGAAATTCGAATATTATCCCACGGGAGAAATTAAGAATGTTCGGGTGAGGTACTACTATCGCCCAGAGGAGGTGGTCGGAGGGAGAAAAAAGTTCCATGGCGCCAAAGAATTGTTCTTGTCAGGTCACTATGATGTTCAGAGCGCTGACATCATTGAGGGCACTTGTATTGTTTACAATTTCAAGAATTACATTAAGCTTGAAGATGTTCGACCTGAGGATTTCTATTGCCGGTTCGAGTAAAATGTTTGCACCAGAGCGTTCATTCCTGACCGTGTTGCAGTGTGAGTGACGACTGATATATATTTGCTACTCCCTCCCTCTCACAATGACTGTCAAAAAAAATTCAAATTTGCTCTTGATCGAAAGCAAATTTGAAATTTGTTTGGACATTTATTTGGGACAGAGGTAGTACTAAAGATCATTCATGAATTCTGTTTGCAAGTTAATGAATGTGTTTGTGGTTTTGCTTTGAAGGTATTGCAAGTGTGAGCTGCCACGGAACCCTGACAAGCTGATGGTAAAGTGTGAAGGGTGCAGAGACTTGTATGCTTTCTTTTCCTTCTCTGTTTATTCTCAGTTTTTTAGTACTCCCTCCGTCCCAAAATGAATGTCCGATTCATTTTGGGACGGAGGGAGAAGTACTTATTTCTGATACCTGTTTTGCTTTTGATACCCGACCCAAAGCTGGAGGGTTATAAGCTTATTTTTAAGTCTTCATATGTCTCCGGACAGGCTAAAATATTCAATTTGCTATGCCTTCTGCGGTTCTGCCTCCCGATCCACTCAAACTGTTTATACCCATCCAATGTAAAGAGTCTTAGCGCAGAAACTATGGTTATAAAATATATTGAACTTCCATATCTTTTTTGCTCCATTAGTAGAACTCTGTACTTAAACCAATGGTTTAAATGGAGACTTATATTATGAGATGATATTAACTATTTATGTAGGCTATTTCTGTTACGAATGAAAATTGCTATCTACAAATTGATTTGTTATGGGCTATCTATATCCGCGTAGGGGGCGGTGGTTTAGATTTTTCATACTTATTTATTCTTTATGATGCCTTCAATTGTGCCTTTCTCGCAAAATTTCATGTTTTCTTTATAACATGATACCGTCCCATGATTCTTGTAGGTATCACCCTGCTTGTGTGGAGATGACTATTGAACAGGCAGAGCAATTAGATAGCTATATGTGTTCTGATTGTGAACCTAAAGATAATATCAGAAAACCTTCAAGTGCATTTTCAAATGGCAAGGTGAGCTAGAGTCTAACCTGTTTAGCTCCATTATTTTGCTTATTTATTTTACCTACTTGAGTTAATATTTAAGCTTTTGATGTAGCTAGAGATATTCCGTAGTTTGTTAATTGGGCCGATATTTAAGCTTTTGATGAAGGAGCTATATATCGTGTGAAACACATTCGGGCAAACTTTTAAATTCTTTTTCCGGTTCAAGAAAAGATAGTTGAACCCCAAGGAAAACCATTTATGGTTGTTTAATAGTTGAAATTTAATTTTCTTACCAAAACAAAAAAATGGAAAACGCCTTCTTGATAATTTGAAGGTTTCTTTGGTTATGTTTGGCAACTTAAGCCCAAGACATTGTATTTGAAATGGGAGAGTAAATATAGTTCCTAATAATTCATTTTATTCTTCCAAAAATAAATGCAAGTCTTGGAATTGGGTTTCCAAACATACCCTTCTTGTTCATTAGGAAATTGCATTTGCGATATTAGAGCTTATATTAATAGTGGAGAGACGTGTGGCATTTTTAACCACATGATAGGAAGGTTAACGTTTTCATAATGCTCCTTGGTTTCAAAATAATAGTCATCATTTTTACGATTATGGCTTTACTTGATTGTAACTCCGCAAAATAGCTATAAAATTGCACCCTCTTATGGAAATGGGACAAGTTTTGGGGAACCCAATATAGAAAGTGAAACTATTTTTTTTCGGATGGAGTTGTTGGAGTATAGACTGTTATGTGATGGTTCTAGGATGTTCTGCTTAAGGCAGAACATTGTTGCTTCTAATTTTGACAAATTTTTCTTTCATTTTTGGAGTTTGACTATACTCCCTTGTCCCACTAATAGCTCTTAAAATCAATTAGTGATAAGGGAGTGGCCCAGGATCTTTATATATCATAGACAAGGTTTGTCAATTATCGATGTGGGATAATATCTCTAACACGCCAACTCACTTGTAACCGGGCTTTGCCAAATGCTTACAACGTGGACTTATTAATCGGGTGGCGCGGAGTAACACTGTGGGCCGTTGGGCCTACACGTGTAATGAACCTGTACCATCTTAAAGTATGAGGTTACACCTTAAAATCAATTGGTGCTAAAGGGAGTGACCCATGATCTTTATATATTATATGCAAGTTTTGTCAATTCCTGATATGGGATAATATCTCTAACAATAACTATACATTTACTATTTGTACGGGTATTAAGGAAAGTGTTAGTAGAGTGGGTGGTGTGAGTATGAAAGGTGAGGTAAGAGAGAGAAAGTAAGGTAGGAAATAGTTATTGAATTATTGTTGTGTGCATGCTACGAGGGTCTCATTAACATAACAATAATAAAACATTTTCATTTTAGAAAGTGTGTAGTTTGTAGTGGGACGCCCTAAACGAAAACTGCGTAGTTTGTAGCGATAGTTTGCAGCGGACGGAGGGAGTACATGTTATGATATTATGTGCTTTACATTGTTAATCTCATTCAGGAGTTCGAAGAGGAGTTAGAGAGGGCTCAGAATTTACCCGAACTCCATGTTGCTGGGAAAAGTGTTTCCGGAAAAAGGAAACGTTACTCAGATGGTTGTAGGCCTGCTCAGCAAGTTGCTTTGGACACGGTAAATCTCTCAAACACTAGACTACTAGAAAGAAGAAAATATATATTTGAAGTATGCAGTACATATTTTGGCTTTGCTTGGTGATGAAATTGTAATGTTTAAATAGGGAAAATACATAAATATGTCCCTAAACTTAGACTTTGGATGCAAATATGCCCATAAAGTCGACTATTGCCATAATTGCCCCTAAAATCTGAGTATATTTGCCCTTCTTTCTCCGGTAAGTTTCTGCCCCTTTCAGCCTTCATCTTCCATTTCGGCCTCTCCCCTCCCCCGTCAATTTCCCTCTCAGATACGCCCCACTCCCTCCTCCGCCCCTCACCTCACAAGAAGACTCGCCCCCTTCTCTCTCTCTCTATTTTCTCCAGATTTATCAGATCTAGTCTAATACCTTGTTAGTCTTGCTCTTTCTTTTTTTAAATTTGAATTTTGGTTTTTTTTTTTTCCGAGTTTCGTTGTCTATAAAGTTATTGATCCAAATTTGGTGTTTGTGGCATGAAATTATCAATTTGATATGAGTTTTATATGAAATGATCCTAATGTAGATTTGAAAAAGAATCATTGTGATTTTGGTGTTTGTGTGATTTATGGAGGGTGTCTAGACATAACGGTTGAGGCTTGGTGGTTGTGTTAGTGGTGGTGGTGGCAATGTTGTTGATAAAAAAAGTTAAAAATAATTTAATTTTAACAGAATTTTTTTATTTTCTTGAAAAGATATTCAGATTATTTAATTAAAATAATTATATGTGTAGAAGTAGTTAGAGGAAATAAATTTTAAATAATTCAGAAAGTAATTATTAATAGATGAACATTAATATTATTTTTTTAAATAAAAATTTCTTTGCTAATTTTTTTTTAAATTAAAAGAATTATTCCAAAAAAATATTATGCTAAAAAATTCAAGTATTTTCAGAATTTTGTTAAATAATTAAAAATATTTTTTAATAATAAAATTTTTCTTTGCCAAAGTTAAAAAAGGTTAGTGACTAATATGAGAAAAGATCAATAAGTGAATGACCTATTTTGAACAAGTTCAACCTCTTAGTTCACAGGTTACCCCCTTCACGTCGTTTTAATTCAATTTAGGTCCCAAATTCGTTAAATTTTGGACGAAATATGGTGAGTTTAGGGGCAAGGATGACAATAATCAATGTTAGGGGCATATCTGCATCCAAAGTCTAAGTTCAGGGGAATATTTATGTATTTTCCCGTTTATATGCTTTCACAATCTTCCCTCTATATCTAGTTTAAGCACATAAGACGTATGCCAAGCCATTTGGAGGTCTCTGACGAGACGCATCAAACCAAAATTGAAACCTCAAAAGAGTGGATTTCTACTCCTACAAAGACCTTGAACATTTCTAGGAACATATTGATTGGTTTTTTAATGGTCGTTTTTTGATTCTTTAATGTTGTTTATAGCTTGATTGATACTAAATGAATCAGAGATATACTATTTTGTTACTCTGATGTATGGACCATTTATCTATTTATCCTTGAAAATCACTCAAGTGTTAAGTCCCCTCCCCCCCCCCCCCTCCTGAAAATAAAAATAAAAAGCAGAGAGATTAAATTAAGAATTCATCGCTTAAAAAGCATAAATGGAGTTAAAGTTACATTATAAGCTAGTGTAGCCCATAGCAAGCCCTATCCTGATCCACTGTAGTTCGCTAGGAGGGCTAGGAGGGTTTGGTTCTCTTTTTGTTACTCTGATGTGTAAGATTAGAATGAGCCTCTCGTAGCAGAAGATTATTTCTGATAGTCATACATGAAACAGACATTATTAGGCGTGTGAGCTACATCATATGAAGTTTAAACTTGGCTTGAGCTTTTCAGACTAAACTATACTCAATCTCTTAAGGAGTAATGTGCCATTTTGTGAGTGTTGTCGAACTGAGCCTATTTTCCCCAGCCTCTGGGAAAAAAGAGAGAATAGGAAAGAAAAAGATTTCAATAAGAAGTTGCATGATTTTGAGTAGTTTTATGTGTACTCAGCCTGACTATTAGAGAGTTTGTGTTTTTAAATGGTCCGAAAAGAATCTTTGCCAATATTTGATGCAGTCTATTATCAATATACTCCCTCCGTCTTTTTTAAGGTGTACATTTTGCAATTTCGGGTGTCCCCTTTTACGATTCACACCCGAAAATGGAAAGTTCATACTTCCTTCGTATCTCAAATGGGATTCAGTACACATATTTCGTGCACGCAAAGGCCATTCTAATTCCATCAGACAAGTTTGGAATTTGATCATTTTACCTATCAATTAGTTACTTCACAAAATAAGTGTCTGAAAACATGTACTCCGTATATGTTTATGCGTACTGTAAGTTAGAGAAGATTTTGCGTAACCTTGACTGTTGTATATGTTTGCATTGTTTTTGTTTTAGTCATAGGCTGCAAGATTCCTGTAGCTTACTTATGAATGTGCACATTAGTCAAATGTACTCTCTCCGTCCCAGTCTACTTCATCATTTTTTTTTGGGTACAAAAATTAAGAAAATGAATATTTATATTCAAAATTTGTGTGAGCGGGAAAGGGGTTGTGAGTGAAACAAGTGAGTGAGATCGACAAGTGAGGCCTACAATTGTTGTCATTTTAGGAAAGGTGAAGCTTGTAATGGGACACCCTTTTGGGTAAAAGGGGAAGCTTAAACCGGTACGGAGGGAGTAAATATCACATGAACATAGCCTTTTCAAATTTTGTCTATTGTTATTATCACATCATCCAAAATCTAGTTTGCATCTCTTACTTATTTTTTGTATCGCAGGAGGAAGACAAGTCGAGCGACAGTCCAATTGTAAAACAACTTAAGCATGAAGTGAAAGAGCTACATGTGAAGTTAGGTGATGTGACCAGTCAGCTTGAAGCATTGCAAGCCCATGTCGCCATGATGAGCGAGCATATAGGCTTCTCGCGCCCTTTTCAGGCTCCGAGTGAACCTGCTACAACGGTTCCTCCAACGGGTACATCAAATACAAAATCATATAATCCCTCCCAATAAGGAAAACATTAAAGATGACTTTGAGTGTAAAATTGGAGACTTTTTTAATCTATTTTCTGTTTGTGTATTTATAGTTTTTAGATACAGATATAGTCTTCAAGGACTTGGAGACTTAAAGTGCATGCAGCAATTTGCTAGCAAGAAAAAAACAATAAATTAAAATGCGGCAACATCAGAATAAATTCTTCTGGACCTCAAATGTACGGCCCATAAATTAAGGTCCTTATCGTCGCCCTTATGTCTACAAATTGGGCTATGCCCTTATGTCTACAAATTGGGCTATGTCGCCCTTATGTCTACAAATTGGGCTATGTAACTGATGTTAGGATTGGATACAAACCAAAGCGTGAAAGGAAGAAAAATAGGAGCAAATTTAGCAGTTTACTAATTTGATCCAGTTTTCTTTTGAGAACGTAATTCTTTTCCTGGACATGAAACAGATTACTTCGTGAAAAAAGAATTAGAATCTTTTAGTAGGGTTTAGGTTTGTTGTTTTTATAAATACAAGTGAAAATCTAAAATATTGTGTGCTAGTAACTGATTAAATTAGTTGTTGCTAATTTGTGTTAGCGAGAGAGAATCTGTGAGATTAACAAACAGAGCCAAAGGCAATAGTGGGTCTTGGGGTGTCATTAGAGGCCTTTCATGAATGGCCTAGATATGTCTGTTGGTGTTATGCCCTAGGCTTATAACTATTTTGACTCATAGTTAATACCGTTATGTAATCGTTTTTACCATTTATAATAGAGAATGTTTATTTTGATTATTATATGTTTTACATGTTTATTATAATAATTTGTGTCCCTAGTTATTGTAAATAACTAATATAAGTTGGTAATGGATAATCATAGAGATGATTATATGCATAGGGATGCACATTACGCTTATGGGTACTTGTTAGAGAACAAAGTACTAGACAGACCCACCTATGAGATTTATGTCATGATCTACGGTCATATATGTCATAATTAAATACTATCTTTAATAGGATAGCAATAAGGGCTATGTTGGCATGACCGGATTCTTGTAGGCAAGAATGATAAGTCAAGATGAGATTTGTCCCTCGTAAAGAGAGATGTCCGCTTGGGCCCCTCGATGAATAGTGTTAATGAAATGTATGGACATACTCAAGAGATTTGATAGAGATCAAATGCACTTGGATTATCAACATATTCGAAATCGAGAAAGCATTGAACAATATAAGTTGACGTGGACCATGACTTATGTTCAATATGACATCGTGAGACAAAGGAATTGTGACAATGATCTATCAAGGAATCAAGCTTTGATGTTATATTTAATTGGGTGGATATAATGATTTGCTAGAGACCACTTATATCTTGTGAGGATCGATGTTTCGACTCACTACCAACATAAATATAATTCCTATACGGTCACACACAAAGAACATGTTGAAAAATGGCTCAAAACTGGAAAAAGCAATGGCCAAGGTGATCAGGCACAACTCGTGACCAGAGGTATGACTTGTGCCATCAATCAGCATGACTGAATTCTAGAGCACGACTCGTGCCACGACTTGAAAAAGGGAAGGAACGACTCGTGCCCATAGGGATGACTCGTGCCGTCATTGATGGATGGTCCATTTTTGTCTTGGATCAGGGTTTTTCTTCCTAAAAGTTAGAAATATTTATAAAGTATAAATAGACCCTTTGTCCTCAGCCAAGACACATGAAAAATTAGGGTTTATGAAACACTAATTCATTGATTTTGATTACGAATCAAAGATCAAAACACCATTCCATATTAGCTATAGATTGTTAAAAAGAGTTTCAACAATAGAGAATCATCTAGCAATCCAACAAGATATTGGTCTTGGTTCGTTCGCGTTTGGATTACCAAAAGAGGTGATTGCTTTATCACCTAAAGCTTGAAGTCCTACCGTTGTTGATTCATCACAAGTAAGAACAAGGAGAAGATCAAAGTTTCGTCTACGATTCAAACTGGATTACGAATACGTGTACGAAAGACAAAAGCGCAACAAAGGTTAGTAAATTTATATTCATAATTCTAATATATTGATATTAGACGGATTCATAGCTAGGGTTTTGTGATTTTGCAAAGTCTTCCGCTGCGCATGTTACCCCAAAACCCAACAATGTCAAGATTTTATTTGTGTAGGGGTGTTTTCATGATTTGGAGGCTATGTTTACAACAATTTATTGGTGTAAACATGAGCGAATAATGTAACACCACAGACTTTGTGTGTGTGTGTGTTGTTTTTCACCATTATCAAGTTGTATGGGCAAGAACTGCTCTGATATACCACGTACAATTTCACAACTACTGATATTAGAGCTCCGATTTGAAAATCAGGGTTGTCCGAATTAGTTTGGATGTGACAGTAGGAACAAGGATCAGAATTAGGGGTTGCGTGAATCTTTTGGTTTATGTTACTTAAACCAAATAGGATCAAGGTTCATAGTTCCAGATGGATTTGGAACCACAGTTATTCAGATCAGGGTTGCATTTACATATTCATGGAAGGGAATTGAATCAGAGGTAAATGGTTGCAGAATCTGGTTGTTGCTATGCTTTGTAGGGATCTCAGCAGATCGATGTTATTGAGGAATTATGAGTGCAGTGATAATGGTTAGAGATTGATCAACATGGAAATTCGATGGGATCGAATTCAAATAACGAATTTGGATTATGAAAATTGCAAGAGATGGAAGACTAAAGTTTCTAGATTTTGATGAGTGTGAATTGCATAAGTGTTCAGTTCATATGCATATCACGTGTAGGGTGAATCAATATTGAAGAAGGGTAGTCAAGTGGGGTACCTCAATGATAAATGGCGGGAGGGTCGAGATCTACCGGATGGTATGTTAATAAAGAGTTGGTTGTTGAAGGTTAGCGCTAGCAGGAACAACTTGGCTAACATGAGCGTTATCCAGAACTGCGTTGCGGTGGTTGCCTTTGGATATAGAAAGGATCAATTTTGTGAATGCATGTGGTTCACATAGGGGTTTGTGGATAGAAACAATGGATATACGAGTCAAGATGTTTGCAGGGAGGATCACTTTGAAATTGAAAACTCGGGGCAAGAGAAGTTTTCGGCAGTTATGTTGACTACCTACGCTTAGTTTCAACTCGTTTGTGTGGTATTTATCGAGCCTTGTAATTTTGTATTTGGCAGAAGTTAAATGTAGCGTACACAATAAGTGAGAGTCATTCTCGAGTGAGAGTTTGATAGTGGAAGTCACTTGTGTTTTGTCTCCCTATATGAGCTTGTTAGAATTGGATACAAACCGAAGCGTGCAAGGATTTGGACTGCGCAAAAGATGGAAAATATGATCAAATTTAACAGTTTCCTAGTTTGATCTGGTTTCCTTTTGGCAACGTAATATTTTTCTTGGACAGAAAGCAGATTACTAATTGGAGAAGGATTTAGAATCCTTTATTAGGGTTTAGGTTTTTTGTTTCTATAAATACAAGTGATAATCTAGAATATTGTGTGCTATTATTTGATCAAATTAGTTGTTTCTAATTTGTGTTAGTTAGAGAAAACTTGTGAGATCAACAAAGTGAGCCAAAGGCAGTGGTGGGTCTTGGGGTGGCTTTAGGGGAATTCCATGGATGCCTATGAGATGTCTAGATTTATTTTTGTGAGAGTGTGTTTATGATTAAGAGACTATTTTTATTGTTTTAAACATAAGCAAATATTGTAACACCAAATATTTGGTGATATTAGTTGATATTATGTCTTGTTAATGCTCCCGGATGTAATTGTATTGCGATGAAGTAGGTAAACAAATTATGTGTTTTCTTGTTGATTATTTTCATATAATTCATATGTATGTGTGTCGTGTCTAACAATTATCAAGTTATATAGTCAATAACTGCACAGAAAGACCATATATATATATATATATATATATATATATAATCCTCTTTCTCTTCAACACAACAAATCTTCTGAACTATAAACCTTCCGCCGTTTTACAAATGAATATGATTTTCTCAACTCATAAATTAATCTACAATTGTTATTGAATGGGAATCTGCAATTGCTGAGGAGTTGGAAGGTAAAAGGATAGCAGTATTTAATAGGCAGTTAGGGTTAAATTTATGGATTAGTTTTAAGCCGTATGATCGATTTTGTGAGATTCAATTGTAGCCCCTCTTTGTATCGACGGTTACCTCTATTCCCTATTAATACAGATATTAGTGGACAAAACAGCAAAATTCGGGGATACCTAAATTAGGGGATAAAACAGCAAAATTCGGAATTCCTGACATGCTAGCCGGAGAGCGACCGCTCGGTGCAAGGTGCGCGACTGTGCCAAGTTTCTGTGCGATCGCGCCCAGGAGGGAAGCGATCGCGCGGGTGCCAATTTGGGAGACGGGGCGATCGCGCCCCCAGTCTAGAAAAGGCCAATCAGCAGCAGAATTTGGCTCAGGGTTGAAAACTTGAAAACCCTGGAAGATTAGGAATAGGCATATAAATAGAGCCTACCCCCAAACCATATTAGTAATTCCTTTTGCTCATCTGTTTCTTTAGATATTGGATTTGCACATTACCTTTTTCATATGTTTCCTTAATTTTTATGCATTCTTATTTTGGGACGGAGGGAGTATTGACTTTCCAGATCTATTTTTGCTACATTAGCAAAGATCTATACTTCTTAAATCAATGGTTTAAATGGAAAATTATATTATGATAGTAACTATTAAACTTTCAAATACATACCATTTGAGCAGAATGGAGGAGAATCTTCATTTTTTGTTACGAAAGCAAGATTGCGATCTATTAATTTCTTTCTTGTGGGCTATCTATAAGCCCGGTGTTAGCTTTTTCATAATCATTTATCCTTTATGATGCCTTCAGTTGTGCCTTAATGCAAAATTTCATGCTTTGTTTATAATAAGTATCGCTTGTAATGTGCTACCGTACCATGATTCTTGTGATAAGGATAATACTAATTGTGGTGATAATCACACTTATTAAATCCAAGTTAATGCATTGTACCATTTAGTTCCATGTATAGATTATTTCAATGTAACTAGTATTTAATGTTTAGATATTTACTATATACACTATCATGTATAAATAAGCAATTGATGAATGAAAAAAACTTACTTCTTCTCAAACTCTTTTATGGTATCAAGAGCATAAACCGATCCTTTCTCCTCTTTTTTTCCGCACCACCACCATCCCAAACCTTGATGAACCCGAACACCCCATCATCCTTGTCAACCTCTCTCACTGCTACTGCTGAACCCGAACACCCCTCGCCTATCTCACATGGGCTTCCCAAATCACCTCTATCCTCTTTGGTCTTGACCTACTCAAATTCGTGGTTGGCACCCACCCCGCCCCTACCGCCACCATCAAAGTAAACAATAACGAGAAAGACAATCCCGCCTCAAAAACTTGGCACCGTCAAGACCGCCTCATCCTTGGAGCTCTCCTTGGCACCCTCGATCCCACCGTTGCCCCACTTGTTCACCAAGCTAACACCTCTCACGAAGCTTGGGTCATCCTCAAAACAACCTATGCCAACCCTTCCCGTGGTCATATCCTCTAACTCAAAGACCATCTCGACTCCCTCACCAAACAATCCCAATCCATATCCGAATACATGCACTCCATTAAAACCTGCACCGACAAACTTGTTATTCTTGGTAAACCTATGGACAATGAAGACATCATTGCCAAAATTCTCAAAGGTCTAGACTATGACACATACAAGCCTGTGGTTGACTCCGTTCGCGCCCGAGACACACCCATCACCTTTGAAGCTCTTCATGAAAAGCTAATCCATCACGAATTCACCCTTAAACAACAAACAATACCTTCTCCCTTTCCAGCCTCTGCCCATGCCGCCTATCACCAATCTGCCCCACCCCATTCCCAATCTCCTCGGACCAACCACAACCCTCCTCTCCTCCCCACTCCACCCGAACCCTCCATCACCAATCCCTTCAAAGGAAAATGTCAATATTGCAGTCAATTAGGGCATGTCATATCTCAGTGTACCCAATTCAAAAAGACCTATCCCAATGTTGTCGTCCCCCATCCTCCAAACCCCACTCGGCCACACCGCCACAACAACAACCACCACTCCATCTGTCCACAAGCCAACACCGCCACTGCCCCTACCCGCACCCACCCACTTTTTGGCTAGTTGACAGCGGTGCTACCCACCACATCACAAATGACCTCACCAATGGGAATGATGAAGTACTTATTGGAGATGGCACCTCCCTACCAATCTCAAACATAGGTTCCTTCTCTCTTTCCTCGTCTAACTCTTCTCTTCAATTTAATTACGTTCTTCATGTTCCCCTCATCTCTCGTAATATTCTCTATGTTTCTCAATTTTGCAAATATGATGCTCTTATTGAATTCTCACATTCTTCCTTTCTTATCAACGCTCGGTCGACCAACCAAATACTACTCCATGGAACGAGCGACCGTGGGGTTTATCTTTGGCACCCGTCATCCACTCAAGCACACCCTAACATCATCAACTCTCTCATCATGGTACCACCACCGACTTGGTCATCCTGTAAATAAAACAAATAAACTTCCGTTTTCTACATCTACTCTCCAATCTCACGCTCCCATTGATATTATATTTTCTGATGTTTGAACCTCTACCATCTTATCTTACGACAATTTCAAATATTATGTTATATTTGTCGATCATTACAATAAATACACTTGGCTATACCCACTTAAAAACAAATCTGACACTTTCACTCACTTCAAAGCTCTTGTCGAAACATACTTTCGCAAGAAAATTACTAATTCTACTCCGACAATGGAGGTGAATACATAAAAATAACTCCATCTTTGCTTCGGCATTTTGCTGAACGACGACATTGCCATATTGTCGAAACCGGTTTAATTTTACTCTCTCATGCTAAACTTCCCTCACCCTCTGGCCTCATGCTCTCACTACTGTCACCTATCTCATAAATCGCCTACCCACCTCTACACTCACAAATGATTTTTCCTTTCTCCGTCTATTCAAATATCCTCCCAACTACACAAAACTCCGTAGCTTCAGCTGCTTATGTTACCCGTGGCTCCGTCCCTATACTAAACTCAAACTTGAACCTAAATCCACTCCGTGCATTTTTGTTGGCTATTCACCCTCACAAAATGCCTACTACTGTGTCGATCCAATCACCTCTCGAGTCTACACCTCCTGTCATATAAAATTCTTCGAAACAGAATTTTCCTACCAAACCCTCACAAACAATACATCTGCTCCTCCACTTCCTACTACAGCCGAGTGGTGCCCCCTATCCGTTCCCCCCCCCCTTCCCCTTCCAAGACCCTACTCCAACCTCACCACACCCACTAGCTAACCCCCCCTCGTCCCACCCACCCCATATCTTGTAGGTTTCACCCCCTGATTGTGTGGAGATGATAATATCAGAAAACTTTCATGAACAAATTCAAATGACAAGGTGAGCTAGACTCCAGTTTATCTTAATTAATTTGTAGGTACCGCTGTATTTTGTTGTTGATTTTTACATATAATTGCCTACTTGAGTCCGATATTTAAGCTTGATATATCTAGAGATATTTCGCAGTTTATTATTTGGGTTGATTTGTGGGTGTAAATGTGAAAGGTGAATCCATATGAAGGAGATACTGTCTATATTACCTTAGATTGATACAAATCCAACTTATGAGCCCATCGCATTGGAAATTTTGGTTTTGATTTCGCTTGGTTAATATAATTCATTTTTAAGTAACCGTTAGATATGTAAATAATATTCTGTAATGTTTTCAAAAAGCTATAACAATAAATCCAATTCCTAGCCGTTAGGCTTTTTGAAAAATAGCCGTTCTTTGTGACCGTTAGACGTGATTAATGGCTTGAGGAAGAGACTATAAATGACACATTGAGCATATCTGCAAACAAACATTGCTCGCAATGCCTCATGATTCAATAACTTAGAAATTTTTTCAACACACTCTATGTTCTTGTTCAAGTGTCATGAGTTCACGATCGTTGTTCCTGGCATTTCAGAAGAGACATTTCTTAGTTGAGAAGGTTAGTTTGTTTACTATAATCTAATAATCTTATCCAAAGATACTATTTTTGTTAATGTTGAGGTCTTATTAACTTTGCCGTTTGCTTAATTTGTTTAGATACTTAATTGTGTGAGTTTGAGAAATCATAGATTTTTGAAAGAAAGTCGACGCAGGCTATAATAATGACGGATTGAGTGTTACAAATATTAAAATACTAAAGAATTCCAGAGCAAAGCACCTTGATTTTGGATTCCGCCTTTTCAAGCCCCTTCTTCAGTACACACACAAATCAAAGAAAAAGGGAAGAGCTCTTAACAATGGCGAATACCAGACCAGCAGGGAGACAGGAGTTCTACACCATTAGAGGCACCAACAAGATTGTTCGAGGTAAGTTATATAAGCTACCATGCTGCTGGCCAATCAAAACTCTTTTTGCAAAAATCTACATTTGTTTGTGTTTATATAAGCATGCACGAGGTTAATTGTTGTTCTTATGGCTGGAGATTTTGTGAATTGTTGGTTGGAAAGATTAATACTTGCATCTGATCACTCGATGAGATTCTGCTTTTGTGCATGCAATCATTTGATCAAAGGCTTTGTTGTTGTTTGTTTGTTAATTGGAAAGTGGAGGGTGGCGGTGAAGCTAGCAATTTTCGCTAAGGGATTAAGATTGGTTGGGGATTAAAAATTACTCCCTCCATCGCAAAATGAATGACTAAATTGTTTTGAAATTCGCAAGAAAATTTGAATTTTTTTGGCCATTCATTTTGGATAGAGGTAATACAGGTACCATATACTCCCTCCGTCCCTAAATGAATGTCGATTTTTTTTTTTTTTTTTTGCCAAATTTGCTCTTGATTGATCAAGATCAAATTTGATTATTTTTTTCTTCCGACAATCATCCAGGGACTAGGGACGGAGGGAGTAGAAATTTGTCCTAAAAGGGGGGGGGGTCAAAATGATATCTTACTAGTACAATTTTTTCCAAAAATTAAGGGGTCAAAATTGACAGAAATGTTATTTTAGTGCACTTTCTTAAAAAATTTGAGGTACTAAATTTACAATTAATGTGGTCAAGTGACCCCGTTCCCTTAATGTGGCTTCACCACCGGTGAGGGTTTATGTTTATTGATCGATAGATTGTCATGATCTTCTTATTTTATCAAAAATATATAGATTGTAATGTATTTCTTGATTGGGTTGTTAGTTATGTCGTTCTTGCAATTGTATATTTTTGAAGTTGTATGTGTGCATGGGGGAGGCGGATTAGAATCTTCATTGTGAAGCTGGGAAATTTAGGGTTTTTATGCATGTGTGTGTGTGTGTTTTCTTTTGGGGCGGGGCGGGACTGGGCGGACTTGGAAGTTATGTTTGTTATATCGATCAACTTTGTCGTACAATCTTTTCATATTTAAATATATTTATTTGTTATGTGTACGTGTTGACAGGGTTATTAAATGAATTGCTCGTGTTTTGAGTTTCCGTTGAAACTAATTGAATTGCCAGAATTGGGGAAAAGACTGATATGAGATGATGATGCAAAAAAAGAAAAATAAAGCTCTTAGATTCAATATGCTGTTACTCTGCTCATTGTTTACTAATTTTAAGATTCAATGTCCACTGTTTTTAGTTAAAAAATAAAATAAAATTGAGGTCTCCGATAAGAGATTTGGTTTTGGGCCCCAAATCTTACAGGAGCGGCCATGCACTTAGAAATTGAGAAGGCCCCTTGGCCTAATGTGGGACGTGTGGAGAAATTCGCTTAGAAATTATGAGCAGTCACCAATTGTTTACCTTGTCTTTTTTTTTTTTTTTTTTTTTGTAGTTGGTGACACTGTATTGATGAAATCGTCGAAAAATGGGAAGGCCCCTTGGCCTAATGTGGGAATAGTAATGAAATTCGAATATTATCCCAAGGGAGATATTAAGAATGTTCGGGCAAGGTACTACTATCGCCCAGAGGAGGTGGTCGGAGGGAGAAAAAAGTTCCATGGCGCCAAAGAATTGTTCTTGTCAGGTCACTATGATGTTCAGAGCACTGACATCATCGAGGGCACTTGTATTATTTACAATTTCAAGAATTACATTAAGCTTGAAGATGTTCGGCCTGAGGATTTCTATTGCCGGTTCGAGTACAATGTTTGCACCAGAGCGTTCATTCCTGACCGTGTTGCAGTGTGAGTGACGACTGATATATCTTTGCTACTCCCTCCCTCTCACAATGAAGGTCAAAAAAAATTCAAATTTGCTCTTGATCAAAAGCAAATTTGAAATTTGTTTGGACATTCATTTGGGACAGAGGTAGTACTAAAGATCATTAATGAATTCTGTTTGCAAGTTAATGAATGTGTTTGTGGTTTTGCTTTGAAGGTATTGCAAGTGTGAGCTGCCACGGAACCCTGACAAGCTGATGGTAAAGTGTGAAGGGTGCAGAGACTTGTATGCTTTCTTTTCCTTCTCTGTTTATTCTCAGTTTTTTAGTACTCCCTCCGTCCCAAAATGAATGTCCGATTCATTTTGGGACGGAGGGAGAAATACTTATTTCTGATACCTGTTTTGCTTTTGATACCCGACCCAAAGCTGGAGTGTTATAAGCTTATTTTTAAATCTTCATATGTCTCCGGACAGGCTAAAATATTCAATTTGCTATGCCTTCTGCGGTTCTGCCTCCCTATCCACTCAAACTGTTTATACCCATCCAATGTAAAGAGTCTTAGCGCAGAAACTATGGTTATAAAATATATTGAACTTCTATATCTTTTTTGCTACATTAGTAGAACTCTCTACTTCTTAAACCAATGGTTTAAATGGAGACTTATATTGTGAGATGATATTAAATATTTACGTAGGCTATTTCTGTTACGAATGAAAATTGCTATCTACAAATTGATTTGTTATGGGCTATCTATATCCGCATGGGGGGCGGTGGTTTAGCTTTTTCATACTCATTTATTCTTTATGATGCCTTCATTTGTGCCTTTCTCGTAAAATTTCATGTTTTCTTTATAACGTGATACCGTCCCATGATTCTTGTAGGTATCACCCTGCTTGTGTGGAGATGACTATTGAACAGGCAGAGCAATTAGATAGCTATATATGTTCTGATTGTGAACCTAAAGATAATATCAGAAAACCTTCAAGTGCATTTTCAAATAGCAAGGTGAGCTAGAGTCTAACCTGTTTAGCTCCATTATTTTGTTTATTTATTTTACCTACTTGAGTCCGATATTTAAGCTTTTGATGTAGCTAGAGAGATCCGTAGTTTGTTATTTGGGCCGATATTTAAGCTTTTGATGAAGGAGCTATATATCGTGTGAAACACTTTATCGTAATGCAAGATTCGGGCAAACTTTTAAATTCTTTTTCCGGTTCAAGAAAAGATAGTTGAACCCCAAGGAAAACCATTTATGGTTGTTTACTAGTTGAAATTTAATTTTCTTACCAAAACAAAAAAATGGAAACGCCTTCTTGATAATTTGAAGGTTTCTTTGGTTATGTTTGGCAACTTAAGCCCAAGGCATTGTATTTGAAATGGGAGAGTAAATATAGTTCCTAATAATTCATTTTATTCTTCCAAAAATAAATGCAAGTCTTGGAATTGGGTTTCCAAACATACCCTTCTTGTTCATTAGGAAAGTGCATTTGCGATGATATTAGAGCTTATATTAATAGTGGAGAGACGTGTGGCATTTTTAACCACAAGATAGGAAGGTTAACTTTTTTATAATGCTCCTTGGTTTCAAAATAATAGTCTCATTTGACAAGTCATCATTTTTACGATTATGGCTTTACTTGCTTGTACCTCCGTAAAATAGCTATAAAATTGCACCCTCTTTTGGAAATGGGACTAGTTTTGGGGAAACCCAATATAGAAAGTGAATTTTTTTTTTTCCGGATGGAGTTATTGGAGTATAGACTGTTATGTGATGGTTCTAGGATGTTCTGCTTAAGGCAAAACATTGTTGCTCCTAATTTTGACAATTTTTTCTTTCATTTTTGCAGTTTGACTATACTCCCTCGTCCCACTAATAACTCTTAAAGTTTGAGGTTACACCTTAAGATCAATTGGTGATAAAGGGAGTGACCCATGATCTTTATATACTATAGGCAAGGTTTGTCAATTTCCGATATTGAATAATATCTTTAACACGCCTCCTCACGTGTAACCGGGCTTTGCTAAAGGCTTACAACGTGGACTTATTAATCGGGTGGCGCGGAGTAACATCGTGGGCCGTTGAGCCTACACGTGTAATGAACTTGCTCTGATATCATCTTAAAGTCTGAGGTTACACATTAAAATCAATTGGTGTTAAGGGGAGTGGCCCAAGATCTTTATATATTATAGACAAGGTTTGTCAATTCTCGATGTGGAATAATATCTCTAACAATAAATATACATTTACTATTTGCATGGGAATTAAGGAAAGTGTTAGTAGAGTGGGTGGTGTGAGTATGAAAGGTGAGGTAAGAGAGAGAAAGTGAGGTAGGAAATAGTTATTGAATTATTGTTGTTTGCATGTTATGAGGGTCTCATTAACATAACAATAATAAAACATTTTCATTTTAGAAAGTGTGTAGTTTGTAGTGGGACGCCCTAAACGGAAACTGTGTAGTTTGTAGCGGGACGGAGGGAGTACATGTTATGATATTATGTGCTTTACATTGTTAATCTCATTCAGGAGTTCGAAGAGGAGATAGAGAGGGCTCAGAATTTACCCGAACTCCAAGTTGCTGGGAAAAGTGTTTCCGGAAAAAGGAAACGTTACTCAGATGGTTGTAGGCCTGATCAGCAAGTTGCTTTGGACACGGTAAAGCTCTCAAACACTAAACTACTAGAAAGAAGAAAATATATATTTGAAGTATGCAGTACATATTTTGGCTTTGCTTGGTGATGAAATTGTAATGTTTAAATGGGGAAAATACATTAATATGTCCATAAACTTAGACTTTGGATGCAGATATGCCCATAAAGTCGATTATTGCCATAATTGCCCCTAAAATGAGAGTATATTTGCCCTTCTTCTCCGGTAAGTTTCTGCCCCCTTTCAACCTTCATCTTCCATTTCGGCCTCTCCCCTCCCTCGTCAATTTCCCTCTCAGATACGCCACACTCCCTCCTCCGCCCCTCACCTCACAAGAAGACTCACCCCCTTCTCTCTCTCTATCCTCTCCTCTCTCTCTCTCTCTCTCTCTCTCTCTCTCTCTCTCTTTTCTCCAGATTTATCAGATCTAGTCTAATACCTTATTAGTCTTGCTCTTTCTTTTTTTAAATTTGAATTTGGGGTTTTTTTTTTCCCGAGTTTCGCTGTCTATGAAGTTATTGATCCAAATTTGGTTTTGTGGCATGAAATTATCAATTTGATATGAGTTTTATATGAAATGATCCTAATTTAGATTTGAAAAAGAATCATTGTGATTTTGGTGTTTGTGTGATTTATGGAGGGTGTCTAGACATAAAGGTTGAGGCTTGGTGGTTGTGTTAGTGGTGGTGGATTGGTGAGATGGTGGTGGTGGCAATGTTGTTGATAAAAAAAAATTAAAAAAATTTAATTTTAACAGAATTTTTTTATTTTCTTAAAAAGAATGTCAGATTATTTAATTAAAATAATTATATGTGTAGAAGTAGTTAGAGGAAATAAATTTTAAATAAATCAGAAAGTAATTTTTAAGAGATGAACATTAATTTATTTTAAAAAATAAAAATTTCTTTGCTAATTTTTTTTTAAATTAAAAGAATTATTCTAAAAAATTCTTAAGTATTATCAGAATTTTGTTAAATAGTTAAAATATTTTTTAATAATAAAATTTTTCTTTGCCAAAGTAAAAAAAAGGTTAGTGACTAATATGAGAAAAGATCAATAAGTGACATACCTATTTTGAACAAGTTCAACCTCTTAGTTCACAGCTTACCCCCTTCACGTCGTTTTAATTCAATTTAGGTCCCAAATTTGTTAAATTTGGATGAAATATTAAAGGAGGGTGAGTTTAGGGGCAAGGATGACAATAATCAATGTTAGGGGCATATCTGCACCCAAAGTCTAAGTTCAGGGGAATATTTATGTATTTTCCCGTTTATATGCTTTCACAATCTTCCCTCTATATCTAGTGTGAGCTACATCAGATGAAGTTTAAACTTGGCTTGAGCTTTTCAGACTAAACTATACTCAATATCTTAAGGAGTAATGTGTCATTTTGTGAGTGTTTTACGTGTACTCAGCCTGACTATTAGAGGGATTGTGTTTTTAAATGGTCCGAAAAGAATCTTTGCCAATATTTGATGCAGTCTATTATCAATATACTCCCTCCGTCTTTTTTAAGGTGTACATTTTGCAATTCCGGGTGTCCCCTTTTAAGATTCACACCCGAAAATGGAAAGTTCATTCTTCCTTCGTATCTCAAATGGGTTAATGGGATTCAGTACACATATTTCGTGCACGTAAAGGGCATTCTAATCCATCAGACTAGTTTGGAATTTGATCATTTTACCTATCAATTAGTTACTTCACAAAATAAGGGTGTCTGAAAACATGTACTCCGTATATGTTTATGCGTACTGTAAGTTAGGGAAGATTTTGCATAACCTTGACTGTTGTATATGTTTGCATTGTTTTTGTTTTTGTCATAGGCTGCAAGATTCCTGTAGCTTACTTATGAATGTGCACATTGGTCGAATGTACTCTCTCCGTCCCAGTTTAAGCTTTCATCATTTATTTTTTGGGTACAAAAATTAAGAAAATGAATATTTATATTCAAAATTTGTGTGAGTGGGAAAGGGGTTGTGAGTGAAACAAGTGAGGCCTACAATTATTGTCATTTTAGGAAAGGTGAAGCTTGTAATGGGACACCGTTTTGGGTAAAAGGTGAAGCTTAAACCGGTACGAAGGGAGTAAATATCACATGAACATAGCCTTTTCAAATTTTGTCTATTTTTATTATCACATCATCCAAAATCTAGTTTGCATCTCTTACTTATTTTTTGTATCGCAGGAGGAAGACAAGTCTAGCGACAGTCCAATTGTAAAACAACTTAAGCATGAAGTGAAAGAGCTTCATGTGAAGTTAGGTGATGTGACCAGTCAGCTTGAAGCCTTGCAAGCCCATGTCGCCATGATGAGCGAGCATATAGGCTTCTCGCGCCCTTTTCAGGCTCCGAGTGAACCTGCTACAACGGTTCCTCCAACGGGTACATCAAATACAAAATCATATAATCCCTCCCAATAAGGAAAACATTAAAGATGACTTTGGGTGTAAAATTGAAGATTTTTTTAAATCTATTTTCTGTTTGTGTATTTATAGCTTTTAGATACAGATATAGTCTTCAAGAACTTGGAGACTTAAAGTGCATGCAGCAATTCGCTAGCAAGAAAAAACAATAATTTAAAATGCGGCAACATCAGAATAAATTCTTCTGGACCTCAAATGTAAGGCCCATAAATTGAGGTCCTTATCGTCGCCCTTATGTCTACAAATTGGGCTATGTCGCCCTTATGTCTACAAATTGGGCTATGTAACTGATGTTAGGATTGGATACAAACCAAAGCGTGAAAGGAAGAAAAATAGGAGTAAATTTAGCAGTTTACTAATTTGATCCAGTTTTCTTTTGAGAACGTAATTCTTTTCCTGGACATGAAACAGATTACTTCGTGAAGAAAGAATTAGAATCTTTTAGTAGGGTTTAGGTTTGTTGTTTCTATAAATACAAGTGATAATCTAAAATATTGTGTGCTAGTAACCGATTAAATTAGTTGTTGATAATTTGTGTTATCGAGAATCTGTGAGATTAACAAACAGAGCCAAAGGCAATAGTGGGTCTTGGGGTATCATTAGAGGCATTTCATGAATGGCCTAGATATGTCTGTTGGTGTTATACCCTAGGCTTATAACTATTTTGACTCATAGTTAATACCGTTATGTAATCGTCTTTACCATTTATAATAGAGGATGTTTGTTTTGATTATTATATGTTTTACATGTTTATTATAATAATTTGTGTCCCTAGTTATTGTAAATAACTAATATAAGTTGGTAATGGATAATCATAGAGATGATTATATGCATCGGGATGCACATTACGCTTATGGGTACTTGTTAGAGAACAAGGTACTGGACAGACCCACCTATGAGATTTATGTCATGATCTATGATCATATATGTCATAATTAAATACTATCTTTAATAGGATAACAATAAGGGCTATGTTGGCATGACTGGATCGTTAGAACGTCGAGCCTTTTCTAACCGAATCGTTAGAACATTAAACCTTTCTTCTTCGTGTTTAACCGAATCGTTAGAACGTCGAGCCTTTTCTAACCGAATCGTTAGAGCGTTGAGTGTTTCTTTCCTGTTTCTAACCGAATCGTTAGAACGTTGAGTGTTTCTTTCCCGTTTCTAACCGAATCGTTAGAACGTTGAGTGTTTCTTCCTCGTTTCTAACCGAATCGTTAGAACGTCGAGCGTGGCTTCTCATCTCTAACCGAATCGTTAGAACGTTAAGCCTTTCTTCTCCGTTTCTATCCGAATCGTTACAACGTCGAGCTTTGCTTCTCCGTTTCTAACCGAATCGTTAGAACGTTAAGCCTTTCTTCTCCGTTTCTAACCGAATCGTTAGAACGTCGAGCGTTGCTTCTCCGTTTCTAACCGAATCGTTAGAACGTTAAGCCTTTCTTCTCCGTTTCTAACCGAATCTCGTTGCTTCTCCGTTTCTAAACCAATCGTTAGAACGTTAAGCCTTTCTTCTCCTTTTCTAACCGAATCGTTAGAACGTCAAGCGTTGCTTCTCCGTTTCTAACCGAATCGTTAGAACGTTAAGCCTTTCTTCTCCGTTTCTAACCGAATCGTTAGAACATTGAGTGTTTCTTTCCCGTTTCTAACCGAATCATTAGAACGTCGAGCGTTGCTTCTCCGTCTCTAACCAAATCGTTAAAACGTTAAGCCTTTCTTCTCTGTTTCAAACCGAATTGTTAGAATGTCGAGTGTTGCTTCTCCATTTCTAACTAAATTGTTAGAACGTTAAGCCTTTCTTCTCCGTTTCTAACCGAATCGTTAGAACGTCGAGCGTTGCTTCTCCGTTTCTAACCGAATCGTTAGAACGTTAAGCCTTTCTTCTACGTTTCTAACCGAATCGTTAGAACGTCGAGCATTGCTTCTCCGTTTCTAACTAAATCGTTAGAACGTTAAGTGTAACGACCCCAACCCTAGGCATCAATTTTTAATATTATATTAAATGCTTTTAATATTTATATTTATTTTATGTGTTCAATTATGTCTTTAAATTCTTAATTTAAGATAATTTGGGTGAGAAGTGAATTTGGAACCTCTTGAGAATTTATTGGATATTAAATAAAGAAATTTGGGGAAATAATAAAAATGGAAAAATGATAAATAGTGCAAGGAGGTGAATTGAGTAGGATGAATTATTTGGATAAATGAGTTAAATTTAAATTAAAATGGTGAGGGTGAAAGCCTTAGTAGATTTTAATGGGGGCCAAAGTTTGTAACCTCCCTCCCCTTGCCAAGTGTCCTCCCCTAACCCCTCCTCTTACTCCTCCTTGACCGGCCCCTCCCCTCTCCATCATATTCCTCACTCTCCTTCCTCCTCCTTCATTTCATTCTTACTTCCTTCTTCCTAGAGAAAAACTTGAAGCCTCCATTGAAGTCCCCTTTGTACAAGTGTTGAAGCCAAGCAAATCCTCCATCAAATCCAAGTCCAAGAACATCCTTGAAGTGGGATCATCTAGAGAGTCCATCAAGATATAAAGATCAACCTTCCACATTTAAAACCCTAAAGTGAGTTATTATGACTTCCTTTCTTTAAATGTTCATAAATGATTTGATGTTGTTATTGTGATATTAATGATTGTTTGATGCCTTGAAAACATTCTTAGAGTGGAGGAATTTGATAATGCCTTAGAATGATAGTATTGTTCATAAAGGTTGATTAAGAATGTAAGAAAGTGGATTAACTAGATTTAGAAACTAAGTGTGAAATGTGATATTGTGATGGTTGAATGAGTAGTAAATCCAAGAGTGAGTAACCTAGGTTGATGTTATTTTGGAGATTTAAATGATCTATAATGATATGGATGAAGTTAGTAAACCTTTTTATGTTCACAAAATAGAGGAAACTTGGGTTGGGATAAATTGGTATAGCTACATAGGTATTTCCAAACTCTTGTTCGTAATTCCTGGTCTGTGTGGCACGAGTCGTGCCCCGTGGCACGAGTCGTGCCTTGGATGGGGACGAGTCGTGACATGGATTAAAGGGAAGTCGTGCCTAGTGGGGACGCATGAATCCGAGGAAGGCCAAAGGGGCACGAAGTCGTGCCCCTGGGCACGAGTCGTGCCACGGCCCGGTGACATTGGGTCAACTTTGGAGCTGTTTAAACCTAATCGAACTAGAACCAAAATGAAATCTCTTTAACCTAGATTAAAGTAGAATACTTTGGCTACACAATGACATCTTAAGTGATCAAAATGGAATTGTGGAAGTAGTTTAAATATTGCCCCGAAAATGGTTGATAGGTTTGATTTGTGACTTCACCAAAATAGTCCCAATTTGGGAAATAGAACTTGAACTTTAATTAATGTTATTCGAGGTTGTATAATGACTATGTAAGAGTGGTTTATGATATATAGTAGCCTCACTCCCTATCTTTAGTGAATAGTTGCAATGGTGTAGAAGCCATAGGTTTCACTATTGAACTAATTGGTAATGGGTATGTATCACCTTGTGGCATTGTTATTCCGAGTTGTGGAATTATTGATTATATGGTTACCTTAATATCCTAAGTGTGGATTATTTGGCAAGTGTTATGTGGCTTCCCAAGTGTGGAATATTTGATACGTTGTTATGATTCCTAATGTGTGGATATGTTTACTATGTGGTTGTATGGTTATCCCCTTTGTGGATTATTTGGTATTGTTATATTGTATCCCAAAGGTGGATTATGTGGTTATATGGATACCTTACTTGAATTTAAATTCGTTAATGGTATTATGCATAGTGTATTACATGAATCACTGTTGCACTATAGTATGGTTGTAACGTGAGTATATTTTACCATGTTACTATATGTTTATCCCTTTTGTGGATTATAATTCAAGTATCTGGTATGTGCTTGAATGTTCGGGTGGGTATGATGGAAGTCAATCAATTATTGATTTGTTCTATAATTGATTGAAAGTTCATCATACCGTGACCCTTCCCCTCTGTGGCCACTGAGCGTGGGCTGTGCTAACGACGGCTGCATATTGAGCATGAAGAAGCCTTTGCTGCACTGCTGCGATCGTTGTACGGAGGGAAGATGTTATTTTTGGATACACTAATATAGGTATCCTTTCTTATATGGATCTCTGGGGAATGAGGCCTATAGAGGTGAATGTGCTGGAGGCAATTCACCAAAGAGTGGAGTTTTACTCCCACGTTGTACGACTTATTGTTCAGACGGGAAAAGGTAAAATGAGGTAACGTAAGGTGTTTACCGCTTTCATAATGTGTTAAGTGTTACCATGCTACGTGTTGCATCTTGTATGGCATCTTGCCGCATTCATAATAGCTCATTGAGATTTATTCTCACCCCTCTCCCTTTACCTTGTTTTAGATTCCGAGACAGGTGACCCGAACCAGTGAGGCCGGGATTTCATTGTGGACTTTTGCTTTGGGGCTTGACAAGTTAAGTATAGGAGTCGGTTGTTAGGAGTAATTATTAAGTAGTCTTCTTTGTAATTTGTATGGAAAACTCTTTTGTTAAACAAGGTTAATTAAGGTTTCCAATGTAATTGATCGATTTCGGTTTATTAAAAGTTGTGGTTGGATTTCCTCTAAGTAGAGATATTTCCAATTGATTTTATTGGAAGTTTGAAAGGTGGTTTTCTTTTAAAGGCAAATAAATGTTTTAAAAATTTAGATGGATTTTCTTAGTTTGAGCTCCCTTAGCTCGGGACACGTGTTAGGTCCCGGGTTGGGGTGCTCACAAGTTAATATCGAGCTTAGTTTAGAGGTCAAGGGTAGATGTCTAAACTAAGGGGGAATGTGTGGAAATTGACGCCGAGTGTTTAATGCAGGAGTTCGTTCTAATGGCCTAGCAAGGATGATCACGAAGGTTCTAGAAATTGAAGAAGATTTGGGGATAGGTGGAATTCAGGATGAAGAGATGATGAAATTATTCAGGAAATTTGTACAGGATATGGAGACTAGAGGATCAGTTCCGAATCAACCTGAGGGGTATCAAAGTGATGGATTAGAAAGGTTTGTGAAGATGAATCCACCGAGTTTTAATGGATATCCGGTCCGTTAAGGGCGTAAAATGGTTAGAGAGAATGAACAAAATCTTTGAGGTTATGGAAAGTCGCAACGAAGAGAAAGTTAGGTATGCCGTGTTCAAACTTGAAGGTTTAGCTGATCAGTGGTGGCAGAATTTGAAGGGAAGTTGGGAGCGGGATCATACGCCCCAGACTTGGGATAATTTCACTCAACAGATTGAGGACTACTTCATTTCAATGGTTACAAGGGATAAGAAGGAGATTGAATTCTTAGGACTAAAACAAGGGAACATGACGGTAGATCAGTATTCAGTCCGGTTTGAGGAATTTGCTAGGTGTTGCCCTCATTTGGTATCGCATGAAGTGAAAAGGGTTCAGAAGTTTGTAACAGGTTTGAGGAGTGAGTATAGGAAGAAATTATGGATTGATGGTTTCGCCGATTATCAGACAGTCATAGATAGAGCATATAAGGTCGAGAAAGGACATTGAGGAAAATAGTGGAAGGTCCTAAGTGGGATTAGAAACAAGCCATAGTATCTAGGACAAGGATCCAAAGTCATTAGAGGACAGCCAAGTGCTTTAACTTCAGAAGTATGAGAGAGGAACTTGTGGTAGCTTCTTCTGTCTAGGCCAATACCCAAGCAAGTATGGGATGACTTGTAACTTTTGCAAGAAGGTTGGACATACCGAAGATCGGTGTTGGAGTAAGCAAGGCAAGTGTTTAAATTGTGGAGCATCGGGACACTTTAAGAGGAATTGCCCAAGGATGACGAGGGGACGAGCTTCAAGTAGCGGTCAGCTGGGTGGACGACAAAGAGGTAGTACCAAGAGAGATAACAAAGGGGAACCGAAAGAGAAGGTCTATGGTCGGGTATGTGTTTCGGGTTCAGGAGAGATAGATCCCTCAGAGGTCACTAGAGGTATATTCCCTGTCTCAAAAGTTAGGGGTCATATTTCATAGATCCTGTTGCATATCATTTATGTTTGGCATCACATTTTGCTTATATGTGACATACATTGTTGAGAAATTGTTTTATTGTTGGAGGATTCTGCTCTTATGAGAGAATACCTCGAACCTTCTTTGGTTTACCACGACGATGATGTGGTTATGGCTGAGCATGTATTGCCGGTTGAATTAGTATAATTATTAAATTATGATTTTGAGATATACTTGACCTGGAGGGTTAAGTAGTGGTTGTGTATTAGTAGACTGTCATAATAAGTGAGTCTCCTTTTCTATGCCTAATTTGCTTATATTGGTATTTGATATAGGTAGACTGTAATGGGAAATTCTTGTTATTTACGTGCATTTAAGGTGAAACTTTTGAATTAAGGTGTGAAGAGTAATTGGTATATGTTAGACTTACATAAGAAGTCTTTTCAAAATTTTTAGGTGCCAGTTGTGAGTAAATGGTAAATGTGCTCCCGTCGGTATGTTTCATGTGTTGGTTCTGAGTAGGATAAGCAGAATTGTAATCCTTATTTTGATGGCTTTAGGGTGATTAGAATTGATGATCTCCTTGTTAATTAAAGTTCCGGGAAGATCGTGGAAAATAATTTGAGAGCTCGGGTTAATGATTTCCTTGTGAGGAGTCCCTGTATGCAAAGTTCGGCTAGTATGAGTTGGCCCGAGAGGATTTCAAATTTTTGGGTTCTATAGTCTTAAACCCGGATGTTACCATGGATCTTGTGAGGGTTGAGTCCGTGATCTTTGAGTTGGCAAATGCTATCGAAGAGATTTAAGGAATTCTTAAGAAATGAAAGATCGTTGCTTTAATTAAATTTAAAGGATGTATAAATGGTGTAGGATGTAATAAGTATGAATTATATTGACAGAGATGGAAAATAGATTGGCTATAGATTCGATCCTTACCTTACTTAACGGATGTGAGGACTTTGTGAAATTTTAAGGTGCATTAAAGGAAGATTAGATTATGATATGATACGGAATGGGAAAGTGATAACGTAGGCTTTGAGGAGTTTGACTTAGATAAGTGAGATTTTCTTATCTTCTACTCGGGAGTAGCTACACTTGTGTTGCGTATTTAAGCAGGTACCTTATCTTTTTGAAGCTTCCTTTGAGAGTTGTTACCGATCCTAGAGTTGGAGAATTAAGTTAGTCGAAAGGAAGAAATTAGAAGACTACCCAAATTCTTGAGGAATAGGTTATATTGTGTGACGGATTTCCTTCAACTTGAGAAGTTTAATTAACCTTAGCGAGTTTGCGTAAATAGCAGGTATCATTCTAGCTTTGAGATAAAATCGTATGAGGCGTGGTTCAGGGAGATATTATCGATCTCCAATTTGTCGGGATGAGGTTAGTGAAGCTAGGCCTAAGGTAATTTAGCGCCAAAATTTGTTAATTCATTGAAGTTTTAGAAAAGATTGGTGATTTGACTTAGAGACCGACTTAGAGTAGCTTATTGAGCGTTGGAAGTTTAAATGTAATGTCGTAATGTATTGGGTAACATAAGATATAATACTTTTTATTTAAATATACTTCTTTGAGGTCGTGAAATTCGGGTTAGTGATGATGGTATGGTATTCTCGGAATATTAAGTTGTAATATCACATTATTAATGAAATTAGAATCTTGGAAAGAATCATAGCATTGATGAGACTAATTGAGAATGGAAGTCTTAGAGTATTCGAGTCGTGAAAGTGTATAGTAGAATCATGCCATTGAGAAATCTAATTAAAAATATTAAGTTAGAATGTATGAAAGGTAACCTTTGCTAGTTTGAACCTTAGGGTAAGTGACAATCAAATTCGGGACGAATTTTCTTTAAGGGGGAGTGAGTGTAACGACCCCAACCCTAGGCATCAATTTTTAATATTATATTAAATGCTTTTAATATTTATATTTATTTTATGTGTTCAATTATGTCTTTAAATTCTTAATTTAAGATAATTTGGGTGAGAAGTGAATTTGGAACCTCTTGAGAATTTATTGGATATTAAATAAAGAAATTTGGGGAAATAATAAAAATGGAAAAATGATAAATAGTGCAAGGAGGTGAATTGAGTAGGATGAATTATTTGGATAAATGAGTTAAATTTAAATTAAAATGGTGAGGGTGAAAGCCTTAGTAGATTTTAATGGGGGGCCAAAGTTTGTAACCTCCCCTCCCCTTGCCAAGTGTCCTCCCCTAACCCCTCCTCTTACTCCTCCTTGACCGGCCCCTCCCCTCTCCATCATATTCCTCACTCTCCTTCCTCCTCCTTCATTTCATTCTTACTTCCTTCTTCCTAGAGAAAAACTTGAAGCCTCCATTGAAGTCCCCTTTGTACAAGTGTTGAAGCCAAGCAAATCCTCCATCAAATCCAAGTCCAAGAACATCCTTGAAGTGGGATCATCTAGGAGAGTCCATCAAGATATAAAGATCAACCTTCCACATTTAAAACCCTAAAGTGAGTTATTATGACTTCCTTTCTTTAAATGTTCATAAATGATTTGATGTTGTTATTGTGATATTAATGATTGTTTGATGCCTTGAAAACATTCTTAGAGTGGAGGAATTTGATAATGCCTTAGAATGATAGTATTGTTCATAAAGGTTGATTAAGAATGTAAGAAAGTGGATTGAACTAGATTTAGAAACTAAGTGTGAAATGTGATATTGTGATGGTTGAATGAGTAGTAAATCCAAGAGTGAGTAACCTAGGTTGATGTTATTTTGGAGATTTAAATGATCTATAATGATATGGATGAAGTTAGTAAACCTTTTTATGTTCACAAAATAGAGGAAACTTGGGTTGGGATAAATTGGTATAGCTACATAGGTATTTCCAAGCCTTGTTCGTAATTCCGGGGTTCAGTGGCACGAGTCGTGCCCCGTGGCACGAGTCGTGCCTTGGATGGGGACGAGTCGTGACATGGATTAAAGGGAAGTCGTGCCTAGTGGGGACGCATGAATCTCGAGGAAGGCCAAAGGGGCACGAAGTCGTGCCCCGGGGCACGAGTCGTGCCCCGGCCTCGGTGACATTGGGTCAACTTTGGAGCTGTTTAAACCTAATCGAACTAGAACCAAAATGAAATCTCTTTAACCTAGATTAAAGTAGAATACTTTGGCTACACAATGACATCTTAAGTGATCAAAATGGAATTGTGGAAGTAGTTTAAATATTGCCCCGAAAATGGTTGATAGGTTTGATTTGTGACTTCACCAAAATAGTCCCAATTTGGGAAATAGAACTTGAACTTTAATTAATGTTATTCGAGGTTGTATAATGACTATGTAAGAGTGGTTTATGATATATAGTAGCCTCACTCCCTATCTTTAGTGAATAGTTGTAATGGTGTAGAAGCCATAGGTTTCACTATTGAACTAATTGGTAATGGGTATGTATCACCTTGTGGCATTGTTATTCTGAGTTGTGGAATTATTGATTATATGGTTACCTTAATATCCTAAGTGTGGATTATTTGGCAAGTGTTATGTGGCTTCCCAAGTGTGGAATATTTGATACGTTGTTATGATTCCTAATGTGTGGATATGTTTACTATGTGGTTGTATGGTTATCCCCTTTGTGGATTATTTGGTATTGTTATATTGTATCCCGGTGTGGATTATGTGGTTATATGGATACCTTACTTGAATTTAAATTCGTTAATGGTATTATGCATAGTGTATTACATGAACTGTTGCACTATAGTATGGTTGTAACGTGAGTATATTTTACCATGTTACTATATGTTTATCCCTTTTGTGGATTATAATTCAAGTATCTGGTATGTGCTTGAATGTTCGGGTGGGTATGATGGAAGTCAATCAATTATTGATTTGTTCTATAATTGATTGAAAGTTCATCATACCGGTGACCCTTCCCCCTCTGTGGCCACGGAGTGGGGCTGTGCTAACGACTGTATTGAGCATGAAGAAGCCTTTACAGACCTGTTGCGATCGTTGTACGGAGGGAAGATGTTATTTTTGGATACACTAATATAGGTATCCTTTCTTATATGGATCTCTGGGGAATGAGGCCTATAAGAGGTGAATGTGCTGGAGGCAATTCACCAAAGAGTGGAGTTTTACTCCCACGTTGTACGACTTATTGTTCAGACGGGAAAAGGTAAAATGAGGTAACGTAAGGTGTTTACCGCTTTCATAATGTGTTAAGTGTTACCATGCTACGTGTTGCATCTTGTATGGCATCTTGCTGCATTCATAATAGCTCATTGAGATTTATTCTCACCCCTCTCCCTTTACTGTTTTAGATTCCGAGACAGGTGACCCGAACCAGTGAGGCCGGGGATTTCATTGTGGACTTTTGCTTTGGGGCTTGACAAGTTAAGTATAGGAGTCGGTTGTTAGGAGTAATTATTAAGTAGTCTTCTTTTGTAATTTGTATGGAAAACTCTTTTGTTAAACAAGGTTAATTAAGGTTTCCAATGTAATTGATCAGATTTCGGTTTATTAAAAGTTGTGGTTGGATTTCCTCTAAGTAGAGATATTTCCAATTGATTTTATTGGAAGTTTGAAAGGTGGTTTTCTTTTAAAGGCAAATAAATGTTTTAAAAATTTAGATGGATTTTCTTAGTTTGAGCTCCCTTAGCTCGGGACACGTGTTAGGTCCCGGGTTGGGGTGCTCACAGTTAAGCCTTTCTTCTCCGTTTCTAACTGAATCGTTAGAACGTCGACCGTTGCTTCTCCGTTTCTAACCGAATCGTTAGAACGTGTAGCCTTTCTTCTCCGTTTCTAACCGAATCATTAGAACGTCGAGGAATGCTTCTCCGTTTCTAACCGAATCGTTAGAACATTAAGCCTTTCTTCTCCATTTCTAACGGAATTGTTAGAACGTTAAGCCTTTCTTCTCCGTTTCTAACCGAATCGTTAGAAAGTCGAGCGTTGCTTCTCCGTTTCTAACGAATCGTTATGGCGTTAAGCCTTTCTTCCCCGTTTCTAACCGAATCGTTAGAATGTCGAGCGTTGCTTCTCCGTTTCTAACCGAATCGGTAGAACGTTAAGACTTTCTTCTCCGTTTCTAACCGAATCGCGTTGCTTCTCCGTTTCTAACCGAATCGTTAGAACGTTAAGCCTTTCTTCTTCGTTTCTAACCGAATCGTTAGAACGTTAAGCCTTTCTTCTCCGTTTCTAACCGAATCGTTAGAACGTCGAGCGTGGCTTCTCCATTTCTAACCGAATCGTTAGAACGTTAAGCCTTTCTTCTCCGTTTCTAACCGAATCGTTAGAACGTTAAGCCTTTCTTCTCCGTTTCAAACCGAATCGTTCGAAAGTCGAGCGTTGCTTCTCCGTTTCTAACCGAATCGTGAGAACGTTAAGCCTTTCTTCTCCGTTTCAAACCGAATCGCGTTGCTTCTCCGTTTCTAAATGAATCGTTAGAACGTTAAGCTTTTCTTCTCCGTTTCTAACCGAATCGTTAGAACGTCGAACGTTGCTTCTCCGTTTCTAACCGAATCGTTAGAACTTTAAGCCTTTCTTCTCTGTTTCAAACCGAATCGTTAGAACATTGAGTGTTTCTTTCCTGTTTCTAACCGAATCGTTAGAACGTCGAGCGTTGCTTCTCCGTTTCGAACCGAATCGTTAGAACGTTAAGCCTTTTTTCTCAGTTTCTAACCGAATCGTTAGAACGTCGAGCGTGGCTTCTCCATTTCTAACCGAATCGTTAGAGCGTTAAGCCTTTCTTCTCCGTTCCTAACCGAATCTTTAGAACGTCGAGCTTTGCTTCTCCGTTTCTAACCGAATCGTGAGAACGTTAAGCCTTTCTTCTCCTTTTCTAACCGAATCGTTAGAACGTCGAGCGCTTCTCCGTTTCTAACCGAATCGTTAGAACGTTAAGCCTTTCTTCTCTGTTTCTAACCGAATCGCGTTGCTTCTCCGTTTCTAAACGAATCGTTAGAACGTTAAGCCTTTCTTCTCCGTTTCTAACCGAATCGTTAGAACGTCGAGCGTGTCTTCTCCGTTTCTAACCGAATCGTTAGAACGTCGAGCGTTGCTTCTCCGTTTCTAACCGAATCGTTAGAACGTTAGGCCTTTCTTCTCCGTTTCTAACCGAATCGTTAGAACGTAAAGCCTTTCTTTCCCGTTTCTAACCGAATCGTTAGAACGTTGAGTGTTTCTTTCCCGTTTCTAACCGAATCGTTAGAACGTTGAGTGTTTCTTTCCCGTTTCTAACCGAATCGTTAGAACATTAAACCTTTCTTCCCCGTTTCTAACCGAATTGTTAGAACGTTAAGCCTTTCTTCTCCGTTTCTAACCGAATCGTTAGAACATTGAGTGTTTCTTTCCCGTTTCTAACCGAATCATTAGAACGTCGAGCGTTGCTTCTCCGTTTCTATCCGAATCGTTAGAACGTTAAGCCTTTCTTCTCTGTTTCTAACCGAATCGTTAGAAGGTCGAGTGTGGCTTCTCCATTTCTAACCTAATCGTTAGAACGTTAAGCCTTTCTTCTCCGTTTCTAACCGAATCGTTAGAACGTCGAGCGTTGCTTCTCCGTTTCTAATCGAATCGTTAAAACGTTAAGCCTTTCTTCTACGTTTCTAACCGAATCGTTAGAACGTCGAGCATTGCTTCTCCGTTTCTAACTAAATCGTTAGAACGTTAAGCCTTTCTTCTCCGTTTCGGGACTTTTCGGGACTGTTCCGGACATTTATTCGGACATCTATTTAAAAAACAGTCAAAACCCGACTTAACGGAACAAAATGGCATTACTTAGCGACTAAGCCAGACACTTGGCACGCATGCACGAGGGCACGGGTCAACATTAATCAAATTCAAGGTCAAAAGACCAAAATACCCTCAAGTTGAAGGACAGGCCTTAAGGCCTATTTTACAAATATCTTCCAAATGACCAAAATGCCCCTTATATATCTTATTCCATGGCTGTTTCGACATTTAAAAACTATCCATATCAGTCCAAACCAGTCCAAGGTAACCTCCTTCTCCACCTATAAATACTCCCCTCCTCCCTCATTTCCTCACCAATTCACCTCCTCTTCACCCCTAGCTCAAATGCTAGTCTTTCTCTGCTCTTCGGGGGCCCTCGTGCTACTCGGTGGTGGAATTCTCTACTCTTCGGGGGCCCTCGCGCTACTCGTCGGTGGATTCTAATCCTCTAAACCATAGGCTAAACCGACCCAAGTCGAAACGCTGCCCAAATCCTTAGGTTTCTGAACACCAAATAAAGGGGAAACTCTGCCAAAATTCTACCGGATCATTTCCAACTAGAAGATAGAAAAAAAAAAACAAAATTGGTAAACTCTCCTTCTAAAAACTTTCCATTTTTATTTATCGTATTTACTTTTAAAAGTCATTTATATTTTCGTCAATATTTATCAAAATATAGTTGTTATAATGCCCAATTCAAAAATCAAAGTTTGTCATTCAAACTCATTTTCAAAGTAACACGAACACACACACACACACACACACACACACTTTTCGAGAAAGGTAGAAAGACTCGTTATACGAGGCATTTCGGGTGATCTCAATATACCATTCCCGAAACGTAACATGACTTCCGAACCTAACAATCTCTGTTCAAACATCGTTTTCCTAAAGTTTTGGCTCCCAATCAAAACGACCTTCTTTTCAAACAGCTCTTTTCAAAGTTTTGGCTCATAATACAAAACGGCGTGGCGACTCTCTTTTTCGTGAAATCAAAAAACTGCTTGCCGCAGCCCTCGCGATCCGGGTAATTTCAATTACCCCTTTATATCTGCCATGAAGGAATGTTCCATCAACATAAATGACAGGCCGACAATGAGAAAAAGCTTCAATGTAAGGCCCAAATGCCCAAAACACCCGTTGAAACATGTGTAATTCACCGACAGGAGGATATATGAGGATGAGTATACTCAACAATTGTTCTGGGGTTGTATTTTTGGATGGCTGCTAGTACGCGGGGTAACCTTATATAAGATTCCTCCTAATCTCCGAAAACCTCTGCAATGCCCTTCTGCTTTCCACACCATGCTTTCTTATACATAATTTCATTTCCAAACATACCACTGATGTGTGCAATAATAACTCCAAACTTAACATATGAATCGGCCTTAATAAGACAAACTACTTGCCGACCAATAAACTTCGCATCTAGGTTGGGGTGATCTCGACTTTCTCCAGAATATAAGCAGCAATGAGGAGCCTTATACTTGGTCACTTTCCAATAGCCAAACTTCCTCCTACTCACACGAACATAGAAATTACATGGAAATTTTTTCAATAGATATGCAATTATCCATGTGTGAGTTGTGCTCTTTCTTACCCTGAACCGGCGATTGATGCGAATATGGTACATTTTTATATCAAATTGCGCATTGTTCTTACTAGAAAAGAGTACCCCTTTAGCAGTTTCATGATTCTTCGGATCCCAAACTGGAAAACTAGGTTCATTATGATAGTCAATGAAGCCTTCTTCTTGTCGAGCATAACAACCAATATCACTGTAAAAAGGATAAACTGCTCTCTCATACCTTCGATTTTTCGGCGCTTCATAATGAACCATTAAATAGTTCATCAATCAACTCATTGTATCTCCATCGGCAATTAGTCCTAATTGCACATTTTGGCCCTTTTTTAAAATGAGGACCATTAAATGGTTGTTCATCATCACCTCCCCAATAACACATGAAAATGATTAGACCCCCATTCATCTTTAACCCTACATTAGGAAATCAAAGTGTTAAAACCTATATAACAAAATCCTAACAATTATATCTATAATATACTAAAACACAGTTAAAAACTTAAATTTTATATCTAAACACAAGTGAAAACAATGATTAAGATAATGTTAGTTTACCTTGAATCTTGATCTTCAACGATTCTGACGAAATTAAATTATGTGAAGATTTGGATTTTTTTTTAGAGTAAGTATGAGAGGATATATATGAAAATAAGAATGAATCTGGATGTGGAAACCTTATCTACAGGAAAATTGTCATTTTGAACTCGCTACACCATGTAGCGAGTTCTGTGTGACCGGTCAAACTCGCTAAACTGTGTAGCGAGTTCTTCTTTAGTTAATTTCACAGATTAATTCAAACGCCAAACCCTAATTTAACTATACTCGCTACACCGTGTAGAGAGTTTTAACGGTAACATGTTGAACTCGCTACACCGTGTAGCGAGTTTCAAAAAGTGAGACATTTTGGGAAATAATTTGAAATGTGATTTATTTTGGAATTTATATTTTTAAAATGAAATTATTTGAAAAAAAAAAATCAATATAACTAGTATTCAATGTTTAGATATTTACTATATACACTAGCATGTAGAAATAGGCAATTGATGAATGAAAGAACTTAGTTCTTTTAAACACTTTTATGGTATCAAGAGTATATACCGATCCTTTCTCCTCTATTTTTCCGCACCACCACCATCCCAAACCTTGATGAACCCGAACACCACATCATCCTTATTAACCTCTCACTGTCGAACCCTAACACCCCTCACCTATCTCACATGGGCTTTCCAAATCACCTCTATCCTCTTCAGTCTTGACCTACTCAAATTCGTGGATGGCACCCACCCCGGCCCTACCTCCACCATCAAAGTAAACAATACCGAGAAAAACAATGCCGCCTTCAAAACTTGGCACCGTCAAGACCACCTCATCCTTGGAGCTCTCCTTAGCACCCTCGACCCACTTGTTCACCAAGCTAACACCTCTCACGAAGCTTGGGTCGTCCTCAAAACAACCTATGCCAACCCCTCCCATGGTCATATCCTCCAACTAAAATACCATCTTGACTCCCTCACCAAACAATCCCAATCCATATCCGAATGCATGCACTCCATTAAAACTTACTCTTCTTAGTAAACCTATGGACAATGAAGACATCATTGTCAAAATTCTCAAAGGTCTAGACTATGACACATACAAGCCCGTGGTTGACTCCGTTCGCGCCCGAGACACACTCATCATCTTTGAAGCTCTCCATGAAAAGCTAATCCATCACGAGCTCACCCTTAAACAACAAACAATACCTTCTCCCTTTTCAGCCTCTGCCCATGCCGCCTACTACCAATCTGCCCTACCCCATTCCCAATCTCCTTGGACCAACCACAACCCTCCTCTCCACCCCACTCCATCCGGGCCCTCCATCACCAACCCCTTCAAAGGAAAATGTCAATATTGCCGTCAAGTAGGGCATGTCATATCTCAGTGTACCCAATTCAAAAAGAGATATCCCAATGTTGTCTTCCCCCTCCTCCAAATCCCACTCGGCCAAACCGCCACAACAACAACCACCACTCTATCCGTCCACAAGCCAACACCGCCACTGCCCCTACCCGCACCCCACCTGCTTCCTGGCTAGTTGACAACGGTGCTACCCACCACATCACAAATGACCTCACCAACCTCTCGCTTCACAGTCCTTATGATGGGAATGATAGAAGTACTTATTGAAGATCTCCTCCCTACCAATCTCAAACATATGTTCCTTCTCTCTTTCCTCCTCTAACTCTTCTCTTCAATTTAATAACGTTCTTCATGTTCCCCCCATCTCTCGTAATATTCTCTCTGTTTCTCAATTTTGCAAAAATGATGCTCTTATTGAATTCTCACATTCTTCCTTTCTTACCAAGGCTCGGTCGACCAATCAAATCCTACTCCGTGGAACGATTGATCGTGGGGTTTATATTTGGCAAACTTGCTATTCTTGGTAAACCTATGGACAGTTTGCCAAAATTCTCATAGGTCTAGACTATGACACATACAAGCCCGTGGTTGACTCTGTCCACGCCCTAGACTCACCCATCACCTTTGAAGCTCTATCCGTCCACAAGCCAACACCGCCACTGCCCCTACCCGCACCCCACCTGCTTCTTGGCTAGTTGACAACGGTGCTACCCACCACATCACAAATGACCTCACCAACCTCTCGCTTCACAGTCCTTATGATGGGAATGATGAAGTACTTATTGGAGATGGCTCCTCCCTACCAATCTCAAACATAGGTTCCTTCTCTCTTTCCTCCTCTAACTCTTCTCTTCAATTTAATAACGTTATTCATATTCCCCTCATCTCTCGTAATTTTCTCTCTGTTTCTCAATTTTGCAAAGATGATGCTCTTATTGAATCCTCACATTCTTCCTTTCTTACCAAGGCTCGGTCGACCAACCAAATCCTACTCCATGGAACGAGTGATCGTGGGGTTTATATTTGGCACCCGTCATCCACTCAAGCACACCCTAACATCATCAACTCTCTCATCATGGCACCACCACCGACTTGGTCATCCGGCTGTTCCAATAATTTCTATTTTACAAAGGCAATTTTCTTTACCAATTTCTTCTAGTCATCTTTCTAGTTGTAATGCATGCAATATCAATAAAACTTGTAAACTTCTGTTTTCTAAATCTAGTATCCAATCTCACGCTCCCTTTGATATTATATTCTCAGATGTTTGGACCTCTCCCGTCTTATCTTACGACAATTTCAAATATTATGTTATCTTTGTCGATCATTACACTAAATACACTTGGCTATACCCACTTAAAAACAAATCTGACACTTTCACCGCTTTCACTCGCTTCAAAGCACTTGTCGAAACATACTTTCGCAAGAACATTGCTCAATTCTACTCCGACAATGGAGGTGAATACATAAAAATAACTCCATCTTTGCTTAAGTGTGGTATTTCTCACCTTACATCTCCTCATCACACTCCTGAACACAATGGCTTTGCCGAACGACGACATCGACATATTGTCGAAACCGGTTTAACTTTACTCTCTCATGCTAAACTTCCCTAACCCTATGGCCTCATGCTCTCACTATTGCCACCTATCTCATAAATCGCCTACCCACCTCTACACTCACAAATGATTCTCCCTTTCTCCGTCTATTCAAATATCCTCCCAACTACACAAAAAACTTCGTAGCTTCGGCTGCTTGTGTTACCCATGGCTCCGTCCCTATACTAAACACAAACTTGAACCTAAATCCACTCCGTGCATTTTTGTTGGCTATTCACCCTCACAAAGTGTCTACTACTGTCTCGATCCAATCACCTCTTGAGTCTACACCTCCCGTCATGTAAAATTCTTCGAAACACAATCCTCCAATTTATCTTAATTAATTTGTAGGTACCGCTGTATTTTGTTGTTGTTTTTTACATTTATTTGCCTACTTGAGTCCGATATTTAAGCTTGATATATCTAGAGATATTTCGCAGATTATTATTTGGGATGATTTGTGGGTGTAAATGTGAAAGGTGAATCCATATGAAGGAGATACTGTCTATATTACCTTAGATTGATACAAATCCAACTTGTGAGCCCATCGCATTGGAAATTTTGGTTTTGATTTCGCTTGGTTAATATAATTCAATTTTAAGTAACCGTTAGAAATGTAAATAATATTCTGTAATGTTTTCAAAAAGCTATAACAATAAATCCAATTCCTAGCCGTTAGGATTTTTGAAAAATAGTCGTTCTTTGTGACCGTTAGACAGGCGTGATTAATGGCTTGAGGAAGAGACTATAAATGACACATTGAGCATATCTGCAAACAAACATTGCTCGCAATGCCTCATGATTCACTAACTTAGAAATTTTTTCAATACAATCTATGTTCTTGTTCAAGTGTCATGAGTCCACGATCGTTGTTCCTGGCATTTCAGAAGAGACATTTCTTAGTTGAGAAGGTTACTTTGTTTACTATAATCCAATAATCTTATCCAATGATACTATTTTTGTTAATGTTGAGGTCTTATTAACTTTGCCGTTTGCTTAATTTGTTTAGATACTTAAGTGTGTGAGTTTGAGAAATCATTGATTTTTGAAAGAAAGTCGACGCAGGCTATAATAATGACGAATTGAGTGTTACAAATATTAAAATAGTTTTTTTTTTTTTATGAGTTTGGCACCGCTCCCTCAAGCTTTGCTCCTCTACAACGGTGTCCAATTAAGCTATTTATTTTCGCTGTTATGTTTAATCGACGAGATAAATTTTAACTTTAGTAAGACCCACAACTACCGAGTTGTTATCGGAAGCTAAGAAAATAATGAAATGATTAAAAAAAAAAATAATAATAATAACGAAAAGTGGCAAACCGAACACCATTTGTAACGGTGCTTTGTCATTTTTTTGGATGGAGCGAGTAAAATCTAGGGCTTTATAATTTATTTTTATTTTTATTTATTTCTCACCCATATAAATAAAGGAAAACCAACCTCGAAAACCACTAAAGAATTCCATAGCAAAGCACCTTGATTTTGGATTCCGCCTTTTCAAGCAGGGAAGAGCTCTTAACAATGGCGAATACCAGACCAGCAGGGAGACAGGAGTTCTACACCATTAGAGGCACCAACAAGATTGTTCAAGGTAAGTTATATAAGCTACCATGCTGCTGGCCAATCAAAACTCTTTTTGCAAAAATCTACATTTGTTTGTGTTTATATAAGCATGCACGAGGTTAATTGTTGTTCTTATGGCCGGAGATTTTGTGAATTGTTGTTCTGAAAGATTAATACTTGCATCTGATGAGATTCTGCTTTGGTGCATGCAATCATCTGATCAAAGGCTTTGTTGTTGTTTGTTTGTTAATTGGAAAAGTGTAGGGTGGTGGAGGGTGGTGGAGGGTGGCGGTGAAGCTAGCAATTTTCGATAAGGGATTAAGATTGGTTGGGGATTAAAAATTACTCCCTCCGTCGCAAAATGAATGACTAAATTGTTTTGAAATTCGCTCTTGATAATTCAAGAGAAAATTTGAATTTTTTTGGCCATTCATTTTGGGATAGAGGTAATACAATTACCATATACTCCCTCCGTCCCTAAATGAATGTCGATTTTTTTTCCAAATTTGCTCTTGATTGATCAAGAGCAAATTTGATTTTTTTTTTCTTCCGACAATCATCCAGGGACTAGGGATGGAGGGAGTAGAAATTTGTCCTAAAAGGGGGGGGGTCAAAATGATATCTTACTAGTACAATTTTTTCCAAAAATTAAGGGGTCAAAATTGACAGAAATGTTATTTTAGTGCACTTTCATAAAAATTTTGAGGTACTAAATTTACAATTAATGGGGTCAAGTGACCCCGTTCCCTTAATGTGGCTTCACCACTGGTGAGGGTTTATGTTTATTGATCGATAGATTGTCAAGATCTTCTTATTTTATCAAAAAATATATAGATTGTAATGTATTTTCTTGATTGGGTTGTTAGTTATGTCGTTCTTGCAACTGTATATTTTTGAAGTTGTGTGTGTGCATGGGGGAGGCGGGTTAGAATCTTCATTGTGAAGCTGGGAAATTTAGGGTTTTTATGCATGTGTGTGTGTGTTTTGACTTTTTTCTTTTGGGGCGAGGCGGGGCTGGCGGACTTGGAAGTTATGTTTGTTATATCGATCAACTTTGTCGTACAATCTTTATTGATAGGACCACATGTATACATGCTTACTTCTATTCTTATTTCCTATTAATAGATGGTCTTTTTTAGATGAAACTCATTTATAGATCAAGCTTTAATTCATGCTGATTTCGGCTCGAGCTTGAACACGATTTTGGCTTGAAAAAAATGCCTCCTGAATGGGTCCAGTAAGCTTGGTATTTTTTTGAATCGCATGATTGAATTTACTATATACCTTAAATTCAGGGCCGACAATTAAATCTTTAGCTTGCAGTTTATAGCTTGTTCATGAAAGTAACTGAGATGAGCAATGAGCTCGAGCATATGTTTCTTGCCTCGACTAAGCTTGAGTCTAGCACGAAACACATAGTCCAATTTAGTGCTACAATGGAACGGCCCACTAATATCTCACAACATTGAGGTCCTTGATGTTCTTGAACAGAATGCCACTTTTCTTAGAATTGATTGATAAAATTTTTCAAGTAAATTCCAATACTCATACGAATATTTTCATATTTATTTGTTATGTGTACGTGTTGACAGGGTTATTAAATGAATTGCTCGTGTTTTGAGTTTCCGTTGAAACTAATTGAATTGCCAGAATTGGAGAAAAGACTGATATGAGATGATGATGCAAAAAAAGAAAAATAAAGCTCTTAGATTCAATCTGCTGTTACTCTGCTCATTGTTTACTAATTTTAAGATTCAATGTCCACTGTTTTTAGTTAAAAAATAAAATAAAATTGAGGTCTCCGATAAGAGATTTGGTTTTGGGCCCCAAATCTTACAGGAGCGGCCATGCACTTAGAAATTGAGAAGGCCCCTTGGCCTAATGTGGGACGTGTGGAGAAATTCGCTTAGAAATTATGAGCAGTCACCAATTGTTTACCTTGTCTCCTTTTTTTTTTTTTGTAGTTGGTGACACTGTATTGATGAAATCATCGAAAAATGGGAAGGCCCCTTGGCCTAATGTGGGACGTGTAATGAAATTCGAATATTATCCCACAGGAGAAATTAAGAATGTTCGGGTGAGGTACTACTATCGCCCAGAGGAGGTGGTCGGAGGGAGAAAAAAGTTCCATGGCGCCAAAGAATTGTTCTTGTCAGGTCACTATGATGTTCAGAGCGCTGACATCATCGAGGGCACTTGTATTGTTTACAATTTCAGGAATTACATTAAGCTTGAAGATGTTCGACCTGAGGATTTCTATTGCCGGTTCGAGTACAATGTTTGCACCAGAGCGTTCATTCCTGACCGTGTTCAAGTGTGAGTGACGACTGATATATCTTTGCTACTCCCTCCCTCTCACAATGAATGTCAAAAAAAATTCAAATTTGCTCTTGAAATTTGTTTGGACATTCATTTGGGACAGAGGTAGTACTAAAGATCATTCATGAATTCTGTTTGCAAGTTAATGAATGTGTTTGTGGTTTTGCTTTGAAGGTATTGCAAGTGTGAGCTGCCACGGAACCCTGACAAGCTGATGGTAAAGTGTGAAGGGTGCAGAGACTGGTATGCTTTCTTTTCCTTCTCTGTTTATTCTCAGTTTTTTAGTACTCCCTCCGTCCCAAAATGAATCTCCCATTCATTTTGGGACGGAGGGAGAAGTACTTATTTCTGATACCTGTTTTCCTTTTGTTACCCGACCCAAAGCTGGAGGGTTATAAGCTTATTTTTAAGTCTTCATATGTCTCCGGACAGGCTAAAATATTCAATTTGCTATGCCTTCTGTGGTTCTGCCTCCCGACCCACTCAAACTGTTTATACCCATCCAGTGTAAAGAGTCTTGGCGCAGAAACTATGGTTATAAAATATATTGAACTTCCATATCTTTTTTTGCTACATTAGATGATATTAACTATTTATGTAGGCTATTTCTGTTACGAATTAACATTGCTATCTACGAATTGATTTGTTATGGGCTATCTATATCCGCGTGGGGGGCGGTTTTCATACTCATTTATTCTTTATGATGCCTTCAATTGTTCCTTTCTCGCAAAATTTCACGTTTTCTTTATAACGTGATACCGTCCCATGATTCTTGTAGGTATCACCCTGCTTGTGTGGAGATGACTATTGAAGAGGCAGAGCAATTAGATAGCTATATGTGTTCTGATTGTGAACCTAATGATAATATCAGAAAAGCTTCAAGTGCATTTTCAAATGGCAAGGTGAGCTAGAGTCTAACCTGTTTATTTATATTACCTACTTGAGTCCGATATTTAAGCTTTTGATGTAGCTAGAGATATTCCGTAGTTTGTTATTTGGGCTGATTTGTGGGCGTAAATGTGAAAGATGAGCTCATATGAAGGAGCTATATATCGTGTGAAACACTTCATCGTAATGCAAGATTCGGGCAAACTTTTAAATTCTTTTTCCGGTTCAAGAAAAGATAGTTGAACCCCAAGGAAAACCATTTATGGTTGTTTAATAGTTGAAATTTAATTTTCTTACCAAAACAAAAAATATGGAAAACGCCTTCTTGATAATTTGAAGGTTTCTTTGGTTATGTTTGGCAACTTAAGCCCAAGGCATTGTATTTGAAATGGGAGAGAGTAAATATAGTTCCTAATAATTCATTTTATTCTTCCAAAAATAAATGCAAGTCTTGGAATTGGGTTTCCAAACATACCCTTCTTGTTCATTAGGAAAGTGCATTTGCGATATTAGAGCTTATATTAATAGTGGAGAGACGTGTGGCATTTTTAACCACAAGATAGGAAGGTTAAACGTTTTCATAATGCTCCTTGGTTTCAAAATAATAGTCTCATTTGACAAGTCATCAATTTTACGATTATGGCTTTACTTGCTTGTACCTCCGCAAAATAGCTATAAAATTGCACCCTCTTATGGAAATGGGACTAGTTTTGGGGAAACCCAATATAGAAAGTGAAACTATTTTTTTTTTTTTCCGGATGGAGTTATTGGAGTATAGACTGATTTGTGATGGTTCTATGATATGATGTTCTGCTTAAGGCAAAACATTGTTGCTCCTAATTTTGACAAATTTTTCTTTCATTTTTGCAGTTTGACTATACTCCCTCGTCCCACTAATAACTCTTAAAGTCTGAAATTTCACCTTAAAACTAATTAGTAAGGAGAGTGAGGATCTTTATATATTATAGGCAAGGTTTGTCAATTCCCGATGTGGGATAATATCTCTAACACGCCCACTCACTTGTAACCGGGCTTTGCCAAAATGCTTATACGTGGACTTATTAATTGGGTGGCGCAAAGTAACATCGTGGGCTGTTGGGTCTGCACGTGTAATGAACCTGTACCATCTTAAAGTCTGAGGTTACACCTTAAAATTAATTGGTGCTAAAGGGAGTGACCCATGATCTTTATATATTATAGGCAAGGTTTGTCAATTCCCGATGTGTGATAATATCTCTAACAATAACTATACATTTACTATTTATTTGCACGGGAATTAAGGAATGTGTTAGTAGAGTAGGTGGCGTGAGTATGAAAATTGAGGTAAGAGAGAGAAAGTGAGGTAGGAAATAGTTATTGAATTATTGTTGTGTGCATGATATGTGGGTCTCATTAACATAACAATAATAAAACATTTTCATTTTAGAAAGTGTGTAGTTTGTAGTGTGACGCCATAAACGAAAATTGCGTAGTTTGTAGCGGGACGGAGGGAGTACATGTTATATGATATTATGTGCTTTACATTGTTAATCTCATTCAGGAGTTCGAAGAGGAGTTAGAGAGGGCTCAGAATTTACCCGAACTCCATGTTGCTGGGAAAAGTGTTTCCGGAAAAAGGAAACGTTACTCAGATGGTTGTAGGCCTGCTCAGCAAGTTGCTTTGGACACGGTAAAGCTCTCAAACACTAAACTACTAGAAAGAAGAAAATATATATTTGAAGTATGAAGTACATATTTTGGCTTTGCTTGGTGATGAAATTGTTATGTTTAAGTGGGGAAAATACATAAATATATCCATAAACTTAGACTTTGGATGCATATATGCCCATAAAGTCGATTATTGCCATAATTGCCCCTAAAATGAGAGTATATTTGCCCTTCTTCTCCGGTAAGTTTCTGCCCCCTTTCAACCTTCATCTTCCATTTCGGCCTCTCCCCTCCCCCGTCAATTTCCCTCTCAGATACGCCCCACTCCCTCCTCCGCCCCTCACCTCACAAGAAGACTCACCCCCTTCTCTCTCTCTATCCTCTCCACTCTCTCGCTATTTTCTCCAGATTTATCAGATCTAGTCTAATACCTTGTTAGTCTTGCTCTTTCTTTTTTTAAATTTGAATTTGGGTTTTTTTTTCCGAGTTTCGTTGTCTATGAAGTTATTGATCAAAATTTGGTGTTTGTGGCATGAAATAATCAATTTGATATGAGTTTTATATGAAATGATCCTAATGTAGGTTTGAAAAAGAATCATTGTGATTTTGGTGTTTGTGTGATTTATGGAGGGTGTCTAGACATAAAGGTTGAGGCTTGGTGGTTGTGTTAGTGGTGGTGGATTGGTGAGATGGTGGTGGTGGCAATGTTGTTGATAAAAAAAAGTTAAAAATAATTTAATTTTAACCGAACTTTTTTATTTTCTTAAAAGGAAAGTCAGATTATTTAATTAAAATAATTATGTGTAGAAGTAGTTAGAGGAAATAAATTTTAAATAATTCAGAAAGTAATTATTAAGAGATGAACATTAATTTTTTTAAATAAAAATTTCTTTGCTATTTTTTTTAAAATTAAAAGAATTATTCTAAAAAAATATTATGCTAAAAAATTCTTAAGTATTATCAGAATTTTGTTAAATAATTAAAAATATTTTTTAATAATAAAATTTTTCTTTGCCAAAGTAAAAAAAGGTTAGTGACTAATATGAGAAAAGATCAATAAGTGACAGACCTATTTTGAACAAGTTCAACCTCTTAGTTCACAGTTTACCCCCTTCACGTCGTTTTAATTCAATTTAGGTCCCAAATTCGTTAAATTTTGGACGAAATATTAAAGGAGGGTGAGTTTAGGGGCAAGGATGACAATAATCAATGTTAGGGGCATATCAGCATCCAAAGTCTAAGTTAAGGGGAATATTTATGTATTTTCCCGTTTATATGCTTTCACAATCTTCCCTCTATATCGAGTTTAAGCACATAAGACGTATGCCAAGCCATTTGGAGGTCTCTGAAGAGACGCATCAACCCAAAATTGAAACCTCAAAAGAGTGGATTTCTACTCCTACAACGACCTTGAACATTTCTAGGAACATATTGATTGGTTTTTTAATGGTCGTTTTTTGATTCTTTAATGTTAAGGAGTAATGTGTCATTTTGTGAATGTTGTCGAACTGAGCCTCTGGGAAAAAAGAGAGAATAGGAAAAAGATTTCAAAAAGAAGTTGCATGATTTTGAGTAGTTTTATGTGTACTCAGCCTGACTATTAGGGTTTGTGTTTTTAAATGGTCCGAAAAGAATCTTTGCCAATATTTGATGCAGTCTATTATCAATATACTCCCTCCGTCTTTTTTAAGGTGTACATTTTGCAATTTCGGGTGTCCCCTTTTAAGATTCACACCCGAAAATGGAAAGTTCATACTTCCTTCGTATCTCAAATGGGATTCAGTACACACATATTTCGTGCACGCAAAGGCCATTCTAATCCATCAGACTAGTTTGGAATTTGATCATTTTACCTATCAATTAGTTACTTCACAAAATAAGGGTGTCTGAAAACATGTACTCTGTATATGTTTATGCGTACTGTAAGTTAGAGAAGATTTTGCGTAACCTTGACTGTAGTATATGTTTGCATTGTTTTTGTTTTAGTCATAGGCTGAAAGATTCCTGTAGCTTACTTATGAATGTGCACATTGGTCGAATGTACTCTCTCCGTCCCAGTTTAAGCTTCATCATGTTTTTTTGGGTACAAAAATTAAGAAAAATGAATATTTATATTCAAAATTTGTGTGAGTGGGAAAGGGGTTGTGAGTGAAACAAGTGAGTGAGATCGACAAGTGAGGCCTACAATTGTTGTCATTTTAGGAAAGGTGAAGCTTGTAATGGGACACCGTTTTGGGTAAAAGGTGAAGCTTAAACTGGTACGGAGTGAGTAAATATCACATGAACATAGCCTTTTCAAATTTTGTCTATTAATTTTTGTATCGCAGGAGGAAGACAAGTCGAGCGACAGTCCAATTGTAAAACAACTTAAGCATGAAGTGAAAGAGCTACATGTGAAGTTAGGTGATGTGACCAGTCAGCTTGTAGCATTGCAAGCCCATGTCGCCATGATGAGCGAGCATATAGGCTTCTCGCGCCCTTTTCAGGCTCCGAGTGAACCTGCTACAACGGTTCCTCCACCTGGTACATCAAATACAAAATCATATAATCCCTCCCAATAAGGAAAACATTAAAGATGACTTTGGGTGTAAAATGTGAGATTTTTTTAAATCTATTTTCTGTTTGTGTATTTATAGTTTTTAGATACAGATATAGTCTTCAAGAACTTGGAGACTTAAAGTGCATGCAGCAATTTGCTAGCAAGAAAAAAACAATAAATTAAAATGCGGCAACATCAGAATAAATTCTTCTGGACCTCAATTGTAAGGCCCATAAATTAAGGTCCTTATCGTCGCCCTTATGTCTACAAATTGGGCTATGCCCTTATGTCTACGAATTGTGCTATGGCGCCCTTATGTCTACGAATTGGGCTATGTAACTGATGTTAGAATTGGATACAAACTAAAGCGTAACCAAAGCGTGGAAGGATTTGGACTACGCGAAAGAAGAAAAATAGGAGCAAATTTAGCAGTTTACTAATTTGATCCAGTTTTATTTTTTCTTTTGAGAACGTAATTTTACTAATTTGATCCAGTTTTCTTTTTTCTTTTGAAAACGTAATTCTTTTCCTGGACATGAAACAGATTACTTCGTAAAGAAAGAATTAAAATCTTTTAAGGTTTAGGTTTATTGTTTTTATAAATACAAGTGATAATTTAAAATATTGTGTGCTAGTAACCGATTAAATTAGTTGTTGTTAATTTGTGTTAGCGAGAGAGAATCTGTGAGATCAACAAACAGAGCCAAAGGCAATAGTGGGCCTTGGGGTGTCATTAGAGGTATTTCATTAATGGCATAGGAGATGTCTAGATTCTATTTGTGTGGGGTGTTTTCATGATTTGGAGGTTATGTTTACAACAATTTATTGTTGTAAACATTAGCGAATAATGTAACATCACAAATTTAATGTGTGTGTGTGTGTGTTATTTTTCACCATTATCAAGTTGTATGGGCAAGAACTGCTCTGATATATCACAATTTCACAACTATTGATATTAGAGTTCCGGTTTGAAAATTAGGATTGTCCGAATTAGTTTGGATGTGGTTGCAGGAACATGGATCAGAATTAGGGGCTGCAATGAATCTTTTGGTTTATGTTACTTAAACCAAATAGGATCAAGATTTATAGTTTCAGATGGATTTGGAACCGCAGTTATTTAGATCAGGGTTGCAGTTAAATAAGCATGAAAGGGCATTGAATCCGAGGTTAAGGGTTGCAGAATTTGGTTATTGCTATGCTTTGTAGGGACAGATCAATGTTATTGAGGAATTATGGGTGCAGTGATATGGTTGGAGATTGATTAACATGGAAATTCGATGGGATCCAATTCAGATAACGAATTTGGATTATGAAAATTGAAAGAGATGAAAGACTAAAGTTTCTAGATTTTGATGAGTGTGAATTGCAGATTTTTTTCTCAAATAATACATTTTAAAAATTTTATTTATCAAAGTGATTTACTGTTCAAACTTTTTCCCAAAATGTTTACTTTTTCAAAAATCGCTACACCGTGTAGCGAGTTTATAATTTTTCGATTAAAATCGCTACACGGTGTATCGATTTTAAATTTGCTAAATTTTATTTTAATATTTATGCTATTTGCTATTAAAAAAAAAAAAAACTAAATTTGAAATCGCTACACGAAGTAGCAATTTCAAATTAAGAGAGTCAACTATGCAAAGTCCGTCCAAATGCTACTTCAAATTAAGAGAGTCAACTATGCAAAGTCCGTCCAAACCAAGTCCAAAGTAAAGTAGTAAGGTTTGTAATTCGTTCCGTCTTAAATTACAAAAATAATTATGTATTAATAAAAAAACTAAATAAAAAAATTATTTTTTTCATCTCAAATAAATATTTTTAAAAAACGTACTTCTATAAAAAAATTATATTCTTCATTTCAAAAATAAATATTACTTTCGACTCAAAATGAATAACCAAAAAATAATACTACATTTTTTATCCCAAATAAATGAGCATTACTTTCTTCTTCTCAATGAATATTTTAAAAAAATAATAATCTTCATTTGCCTCAAAAATTAATATTATATTTTGAGACGAAGACACTAACATTACAAACATTAATTTTCGAGGCGAATGAAGTAGTATTAATTTTTAAAATATTCATTGGGATAAAGGATGTAATGCTCATTTTTTGGGATAAAAAATGTAATATTATTTTTTGGTTATTCATTTTGATTTGAAAATAATATTTATTTTTGAAATGAAGAATATATTTTTTTATAGAAATACATTTTTAAAAAATATTTATTTGAGATAAAAAAATAATATTTCTATTTAATTTTTTATTAATACATAATTATTTTTGTATTATTATTTTGTAATTTAAGACGGGACGAATTACCATTACAAACCTTACTACTTTACTTTGGACTTGGTTTGGACGGACTTCGCATAGTTGACTGTCTTAATTTGAAATCGCTACACGCTGTCTTAATTTGAAATCGCTACTTCGTGTAGCGATTTCAAATTTAGTTTTTTTTTTAAATAGCAAATAGCATTAATATTAAAATAAAATTTAGCAAATTTAAAATCGCTACACCGTGTAGCCATTTTAATCGAAAAATTATAAACTCGCTACACGGTGTAGCGATTTTTGAAAAAGTGAAACATTTTGGAAAAAAGTTTGAACAGTAAATCACTTTGGTAAATAAAATTTTAAAAATGTATTATTTGAAAAAAAAAATTGTGAATTGCATAAGTGTGCATATCATATGCATATCACGTGTAGGGTGAATCGATATTAAAGAAGAGCAGTCAAGTGGGGTACCTCAATGATAAATGGTGGGAGGGCCGAGATCTACTGGATGGTATGTTAATAAAGAGTTGGTCGCTGAAGGTTATCGCTAGCGGGAACAACTTAGCTAACGTGAGCGTTATCCAGAACTGAGATGCGCTGGTTGCCTTGGGACACAGAAAGGACCAAGACTGTGAAGGCATGTGGTTCACATACGGGTTTGTGGATAGAAACAAATGATATACGAGCCAAGATGTTTGCAGGGAGGATCACTTTGAAATTGAAAACTCGGGGCAAGAGAAGTTTTCAGCAGTTATGTTGAAAACCTACGCTTCGTTTCAAATCGTTTGTGTGGGATTTATCGAGCCTTGTAATTTTGAATTTCGCAGAAGTTAAATGTAGTGGACACAATAAGTGAGAATCATTCTCGGGTGAGAGTTTGATGGTGGAAGTCACTTGAGTTTTGTCTCCCTGTAGGAGCTTGTTAGAATTGGATACAAACCGAAGCGTGCAAGGATTTGGACTACGCAAAAGATGGAAAATAAGATCAAATTTAGCAGTTTCCTAGTTTGATCCAAGCAACATAATTTTTTTCTTGTACATGAAGCAGATTACTTATTGGAGAAAAATTTAGAATCCTTTATTAGGGTTTAAGTTTTTTGTTTCTATAAATACAAGTGATAATCTAGAATATTATGTGCTAGTAGTTGATCAAATTAATTGTTTCTAATTTGTGTTAGTTAGAGAAAACTTGTGAGATGAACAAAGTGAGCCAAGGCAGTGGTGGGTCTTGGGGTGCCTATAGGGGAATTCCATGGATGGCCTAGAAGATGTCTAGGTTTATTTGCGTGAGAGTGTATTTATGATTCATATACTATGTTTATTGTTGTAAACATAAGCAAATATTGTAACACCACATATTTTGTGATATTAGTTGATATCATGGCTTGTTACTGCTCCTAGATATAGTCGCGTTGCAATAAACTAGGTAAATAAATCATGTGTTTTCTTGTTGATTATTTTCATATAATTCATGTGTGTGTGTTGTGTCTAACCATTATCAAGTTATATACTCCCTCCGTCCCAGAAAATGCTTCACCTTTTACCCAAAATGGCATCCCGTGTGAAGCTTCATCTTTCCTAAAATGGAAAAGTTTTATTAATATTCTATTATACCCACTGACTATTTCCTCCACTCATTCTCTCTCTTAATTCACTATTACACTCACAACACTTTTTAAATTTACTATTTCCTCCACTAATTCTCTCTCCTATTTTCAAATTACACTCACAACATTTTTCTTTCCCACCTATTTCCTTAATTTGCGTGCCGAGCAAAAAATGGTGAACCATTTCCTGGGACGGAGGGAGTACTCAATAACTGCACAAAGAGACCATAATTTCACATCACATCAACTGAAACTATATTTTTTTCCAACCACAGAACACACACACACACACACACACACACACACACACACACACACACACACACACATATATATATATATATATATATATATATATATATATATATATATATATATATATATATATATATATATATACACATACATACATACTGTTTCACCCTAAAAAATACATTCAGCTTGTTCCGCATCTTGAGCATCCACCTTGAGGTAACATCTTGATTTGCATCTTGGACTAACGCCTTGAAATTATTTGTTGTATATTTCCTATTTTTCAGGAACAAAGTTATGGATAAATAACCCTCATGACCGTTAAAGACTTGGTCAAATGGCGCCATAACAACCCTATCATCAACCAAAGGAGTAACGGCCGATTATCATTAACAAAAGGCGAGATTCTAGGCGAAAGGAGGAGTATTACATTTATATTGTTACTTCCGTTATCTTTTCAAATATATAAACCCTCTAGAACGCACATGTATTCACGTTACAGACTCTACTCTACGCTCATACTGGACTTTGTACTCAAGAACTACTAAATTCAATAAAATATTTTTGGTTAAGGTAGGCTTTTCCTAAAGCCTCCTGAGATTTTTCTCAGCGAACGGTTGTTCAAAGGTTTTCCTCGTTACATCTTCGTGTTCATCTTGATTTGAGAGTTATATTTCATTTGTGCCCAAAAATCCTTGATAGATAAATTTAATTGTCAAAATTTGTCCAACTTTATGATGCAGGAGACGAGTTAGAGACAGGGCACCAGGCGGCCGCCCCATCCCCAACCTGGCGGGCGCCTCAAGCTAACTCTAAGGTGAGGCAATCTTCTGTTGGCCAGGCGTACGCATCGTCCGTGGTCAAGCGCCCGCCTCAAGATGGTGCAACCAGGGAGACCCTCTCGGCCGGCGAGGCGGCCGCCCCATGCAATTCCGTGCGCCCGCCTCAAGCTTTGTCAACAACGGAGGAAGTTCCTGTGATTCATGCGCCCGCCTGGGAATAATGGTGCGCCCGCCTGGCGTCGTCTACAATTCCTTATTTACGTTTTCTTATTTCCAAGTACTGAGTAGTTGTGTTGCAAACTTGGGTATTTTAGTAATTGTTTTAATTTCTGGTGCTTAGGGTTTTAGAGATACTTAAACAAACGTTGGTAATTGTTTTACGCAGATTTTGATTAATAAATTTTGAAGAGTTTTCTCTTTATTCCTGGTGGATTCCAGATTATTACTGGTGGATTCCAGTTCTTGTGTTTGAGGATTCTTCGCTTGAAGAATTCTTGTGATTAGTGCGCTAATCACGAAATTTATCTTGCTTCCGTGCTGCGTCAGTTGGTATCAGAGCAGGCCATATCCTGTCTTTTCACCACTGATTTGTTATGGGGGACCAATTAACAAGGGAGGAGTTCAATTGCTTAACCACAGCCATGGCTGCGATGTCGACACAGTTGGAGGCGCTCGTGGCTGCTCAACGAGGTCCAAACGCTCGTGCTAATCGTAATCGGGGTGGCGAGAGAGACAGGGGTATTGAACAGGGCCGACGCCTTATGAGGGGCGAAAATTATGAGGAAGAGGATCCTAACTCCGAGTCTGAGATTGAGGTTGATAGTGATGAATCGGAACGGGGTGGAAATCGACATCGCCAAGATTATCGGATTAAGGCGGATATTCCATTATTTTATGGAACTATGGGAATTGAAGATTTTCTAGATTGGCAGAATGATGTTGATCGTTTCTTCGAGGTTATGGAGGTGCCTACGAACAAACAGGTCAAGATGGTGGCGATCAGATTGAAGAGCACTGCTGCGGTTTGGTGGGAGAAGCTTGTTGCGCAGAGGCGACGACAAGGGAAGGGGACAATCAGAACCTGGATGCGTATGAAGCAGTTAATTTCGGAGCGATTTTTACCTGCAGATTATGAGCAGACCTTGTACAGATTATACCTAAATTGTGTGCAGGGTAATAGAACAGTTGATGAGTACACGACGGAATTTCAGAGGTATACTGCGCGGGTTAGAGTTGAGGAGACCGAGGATCAGAGGATTGCTCGTTACATCAATGGGTTGAAGGGTTCGATTCAAGAGAAGATGGGTTTGCATCATGCGTGGACTCTGACAGATGCTACCACTCTAGCGTTGATGGCTGAGCTTATAGAGAAGTCGAGCGCGAAAAACTTTACTCCTTTTCGCAGGGTTCCACCGCAAAGTACTTTTGAAGCAGTAGTTGGTAAAGACCCGGTTCCGCAGACCAAGAGTACAACTAATGCTAGCAGTAGCGCAGCGAACAAAGCTCCAGCACAGAAAGCAGCAAATCCTTACGCCAAGCCAACAGGGGACAAGTGCTATCGTTGTCAGGGATATGGCCACAGGTCGAATGTTTGCCCCACTCGGAGGACTGCTGCAGTATTGCATGAGTACGAAGATGATGAGCCCGAGGACAATGAGTATGACGATGCTGAGTTTGCGGAAGAGGAGTCCGGTGAGAGAGTTGGATGCGTGCTCCAACAAATGTTGCTTTCTTCCAAGGACGAGGGTCAACGGAAGAATCTGATGCGTGCACACTGTTCTGTGAAGAACAAGGTATGTGATATGATTATTGATAATGGGTGTACTGAAAATCTTGTGTCGCAGAAGTTGGTTGAATTTCTAGGCTTAGCGACTGAACCTCATGATAGTCCTTATAGTTTGGGGTGGGTGAATAAAGGTTCAGAACTCCGAGTAACCCAAACTTGTAGGGTCCCTATTTCCATTGGCAGGCATTATAGGGAGGAGGTCGTTTATGATGTTCTGAGTATGGATGTGTGTCATATACTGCTTGGTCTCCCTTGACAGTTTGACCATGATATTACTTATCGGGGTAGGGATAATGTATTGTTGTTCACTTGGAATAATCATAAAATTGCTATAGCTCCTGTATCACGTTTTGAGAAGCAGGTGGAGAAAGAGAAGCCAGTCGTGATGCTCCTACAGAATGAAAAGGAGCTAACAACTGCTATTGCAGAGGCCGAGTACTTTTGTCCGATAGTGGTTAAAGGGCTGTTGGGTTCTGTTAGTGTGGAGATCGGGATGCCACGGGATATTGCAGAGCTTTTATCAGGATTTCAGGAGTTACTTGGTGACGAGTTTCCCAATGAGCTCCCTCCTATGAGGGACATTCAGCATCAGATTGATTTGATTCCGGGAGCTAGTCTGCCAAACCTCCCACATTACCGCATGAGCCCTAAGGAGAACGAGATACTGAGGGAGCAGATTGAAGACTTGTTGCATAAGGGTTTTATCAGAGAGAGTATGAGCCCGTGTGCAGTGCCTGTCCTTCTTGTGCCGAAGAAAGGGAATCAGTGGCGTATGTGTGTTGATAGCCGGGCCATCAACAAGATCACCATCAAGTACAGATTTCCTATTCCTCGTCTGGAGGACATGCTTGATGAATTATCCGGGTCTAAATTCTTTACAAAGTTGGATTTGCACAGTGGGTATCATCAGATTCGGATCAGATCGGGGGATGAGTGGAAGACTGCTTTCAAAAGCAAGGATGGTCTTTACGAGTGGCTGGTCATGCCATTCGGGTTGTCTAATGCCCCTAGTACATTCATGAGGTTGATGAATCAGGTATTCCGACCTTTTATTGGATCTTTTGTAGTAGTTTACTTTGATGATATTCTGATTTATAGTAGAGATAGAGCTGCGCATTTGGAACACCTTAATCAAGTGTTGCAGGTGTTGAGAGATAATCAGTTGTATATCAACCTTAAGAAGTGTATCTTCTGCACCAACAAGTTACTTTTCCTGGGTTTTGTTGTTGGGGAGGACGGAATTCATGTTGATGAGGAAAAGGTGAAGGCAATAAGGGAATGGCCGGTTCCACAGTCAGTCACAGAGGTGCGCAGTTTCCATGGCTTGGCTACATTTTACAGGAGGTTTGTGCGCGATTTCAGCACTATTACTGCACCTATCACCGAGTGTCTGAAGAAGGGGAAATTTCAGTGGGGCTTGGAGCAAGATCAGAGTTTTGCCCTCATCAAGGAGAAGCTATGCACCGCACCAGTTCTTGCCCTTCCAGATTTTGACAAGATCTTTCAGGTGGAGTGTGATGCTAGTGGCGTGGGAATTGGGGCTGTTCTCTCATAAGAAAAGCGTCCGGTGGCTTTCTTCAGTGAGAAGTTGAGTGAGGCTCGTCAGAAGTGGAGCACGTATGATCAGGAGTTCTATGCAGTCTATCGAGCTTTACGACAGTGGGAGCATTATCTAGTTCAGAGGGAGTTTGTTCTATTTTCCGATCATCTTGCCTTGAAGTTCCTGCATAGTCAGAAGGTGATAAATAAGATGCATGCACGCTGGGTTAGTTACTTGCAGAAGTTCCCGTTCATTATTCAACACAAGTCGGGAGTTCAGAACAAGGTCGCAGATGCTTTGAGCAGGAGGGCTTCTTTGTTGATCACCTTATCGCAGGAGATTGTTGGTTTTGACTTATTGAAGGACTTGTACGAGAAGGATGCAGATTTTATGGAGATATGGTCGAAGTGTGTGGGCAAGCACCCTAGTGCAGATTTTCATGTCCGAGATGGTTTTCTGTTCAAGGGAGATCGGTTGTGCATTCCTATTTCTTCCCTGCGGGAGAAGCTGATTCGTGACTTGCATGGCGGAGGCCTTAGTGGACATCTGGGACGAGACAAGACTATTGCGAGTTTGGAGGAGCGTTATTTCTGGCCTCATCTGAGGAAGGACGCGAGTTCTCTTGTTCGGAGGTGTTATGTGTGCCAGGTTTCTAAAGGTCAGTCTCAAAATACTGGTCTTTATTTACCTCTACCTGTTCCTGATGATATTTGGCTAGACTTGTCCATGGATTTTGTCTTGGGCTTGCCTCGAACACAGCGGGGTGTGGATTCAGTATTTGTTGTGGTTGATCAGTTCTCCAAGATGTCCCACTTTATTGCTTGCAAGAAGACGGCGGACGCCTCCAACATTGCGAAGTTATTTTTCAGGGAGGTTGTGAGACTACATGGGGTTCCTAAGTCCATTACTTCGGACAGGGACACCAAGTTTCTAAGCCACTTCTGGCTTACTTTGTGGCGCCTGTTTGGCACTTCACTGAATAGAAGCTCTACAGCACATCCACAGACGGATGGACAGACGGAGGTCACAAACCGTACTTTGGGGAACATGATTAGGAGTGTTTGTGGGGACAAGCCGAAACAGTGGGATCTTGCGTTACCACAGGTGGAGTTTGCTTATAACAGTGCAATACATTCGGCGACGGGGAAGTCACCTTTTTCCTTGGTTTATACCTCTGTCCCTAGACACGTGGTGGATTTGGTGCCATTACCTAGTGGTCGTGGGGTGAGTCAAGCTGCTGAGAATATGGCTAAGGATGTGCAAGCTGTCAAGGAAGCGGTCAAGGCTAAGTTAGAGGCTACGGGGTTGAAGAATAAGACGACTGCGGATAAAAAGAAGCGAGTCAAGGTTTTTGCTGTGGGGGACGAAGTTATGGTGTTCTTGCGGAAGGAGCGTTTTCCCGTGGGTACGTACAAGAAGTTGCAGCCCCGCAAATATGGACCTTTCAAGGTGACTCGGAAGATCAATGACAATGCGTACGTGGTAGCTCTTCCCAATGATTTGAACATCTCCAACACGTTTAACGTTGCGGATATCTATGAGTACCATGCGGATGGAGTTCTTTATCCAGATGTGAACTCGGGGTCGAGTTCTTTGGAGGTGGGAGAGACTGATGCAGGAGACGAGTTAGAGACAGGGCACCAGGCGGCCGCCCCATCCCCAACCTGGCGGGCGCCTCAAGCTAACTCTAAGGTGAGGCAATCTTCTGTTGGCCAGGCGTACACATCATCCGTGGTCAAGCGCCCGCCTCAAGATGGTGCAACCAGGGAGACCCTCTCGGCCGGCGAGGCGGCCGCCCCATGCAATTCCGTGCGCCCGCCTCAAGCTTTGTCAACAACGGAGGAAGTTCCTGTGATTCATGCGCCCGCCTGGGAATAATGGTGCGCCCGCCTGGCGTCGTCTACAATTCCTTATTTACGTTTTCTTATTTCCAAGTACTGAGTAGTTGTGTTGCAAACTTGGGTATTTTAGTAATTGTTTTAATTACTGGTGCTTAGGGTTTTAGAGATACTTAAACAAACGTTGGTAATTATTTTACGCAGATTTTGATTAATAAATTTTGAAGAGTTTTCTCTTTATTCCTGGTGGATTCCAGATTATTACTGGTGGATTCCAGTTCTTGTGTTTGAGGATTCTTCGCTTGAAGAATTCTTGTGATTAGTGCGCTAATCACGAAATTTATCTTGCTTCCGTGCTGCGTCAGTTGGTATCAGAGCAGGCCATATCCTGTCTTTTCACCACTGATTTGTTATGGGGGACCAATTAACAAGGGAGGAGTTCGGTTGCTTAACCACAGCCATGGCTGCGATGTCGACACAGTTGGAGGCGCTCGTGGCTGCTCAACGAGGTCCAAACGCTCGTGCTAATCGTAATCGGGGTGGCGAGAGAGACAGGGGTATTGAACAGGGCCGACGCCTTAGGAGGGGCGAAAATTATGAGGAAGAGGATCCTAACTCCGAGTCTGAGATTGAGGTTGATAGTGATGAATCGGAACGGGGTGGAAATCGACATCGCCAAGATTATCGGATTAAGGCGGATATTCCATTATTTTATGGAACTATGGGAATTGAAGATTTTCTAGATTTGCAGAATGATGTTGATCGTTTCTTCGAGGTTATGGAGGTGCCTACGAACAAACAAAGTCAAGATGGTGGCGATCTGGGATTGAAGAGCACCGCCGCGGTTTGGTGGGAGAAGCTTGTTGCGCAGAGGCGACGACAAGGGAAGGGGACAATCGAACTCCGGACGCGTATGAAGCGCTTAATTTCGGAGCGATTTTACCTCGCAGATTATGAGCAGACCTGTACGATTATACCTAAATTGTGTGCGGTGGTAATAGAACAAATGATGAGTACACGACGGAATTCCCTTCGTGAGGTATACTGCGCGGGTTAGAGTTGAGGAGACCGAGGATCGAGGATTGCTCGTTACATCAACGGGTTGAAGGGTTCGATTCAAGAGAAGATGGGTTTGCATCATGCGTGGACTCGGCGAGCATGCTACCACTCTAGCGTTGATGGCCGAGCTTATAGAGAAGTCGAGCGCGAAAAACTTTACTCCTTTTCGCAGGTTCCACCGCAAAGTACTTTTGAAGCGTAGTTGGTAAAGACCCTGCCCGCACCAAGAGTACAACTAATGCTAGCAGTAGCTCAGCGAACAAAGCTCCGGCACAGAAAGCAGCAAATCCTTACGCCAAGCCAACAGGGGACAAGTGCTATCGTTGTCAGGGATATGGCCACAGGTCGAATGTTTGCCCCACTCGGAGGACTGCTGCAATATTGCATGAGTACGAAGATGATGAGCCCGAGGACAATGAGTATGACGATGCTGAGTTTGCGGAAGAGGAGTCCGGTGAGAGAGTTGGATGCGTGCTCCAACAAATGTTACTTTCTTCCAAGGACGAGGGTCAACGGAAGAATCTGATGCGTGCACACTGTTCTGTGAAGAACAAGGTATGTAATATGATTATTGATAATGGGTGTACTGAAAATCTTGTGTCGCAGAAGTTGGTTGAATTTCTAGGCTTAGCGACTGAACCTCATGATAGTCCTTATAGTTTGGGGTGGGTGAATAAAGGTTCAGAACTCCGAGTAACCCAAACTTGTAGGGTCCCTATTTCCATCACAGCGTGCATTATAGGGAGGAGGTCGTTTATGATGTTCGAGTATGGATGTGTGTCATATCTTGCTTGGTCTCCTTGACAGTTTGACCATGATATTACTTATCGGGGTAGGGATAATGTATTGTTGTTCACTTGGAATAATCATAAAATTGCTATAGCTCCTGTATCACGTTTTGAGAAGCAGGTGGAGAAAGAGAAGCCAGTCGTGATGCTCCTACAGAATGAAAAGGAGCTAACAGCTGCTATTGCAGAGGCCGAGTACTTTTGTCCGATAGTGGTTAAAGGGGTCATTGGGTTACAGTTAGTGTGGAGATCGGGATGCCACGGGATATTGCAGAGCTTTTATCGAGGATTTCAGGAGTTACTTGGTGACGAAGTTTCCCAATGAGCTCCCTCCTATGAGGGACATTCAAAGATCGATTGATTTGATTCCGGGAGCTAGTCTGCCAAACCTCCCACATTACCGCATGAGCCCTAAGGAGAACGAGATACTGAGGGAGCAGATTGAAGACTTGTTGCATAAGGGTTTTATCAGAGAGAGTATGAGCCCGTGTGCAGTGCCTGTCCTTCTTGTGCCGAAGAAAGGGAATCAGTGGCGTATGTGTGTTGATAGCCGGGCCATCAACAAGATCACCATCAAGTACAGATTTCCTATTCCTCGTCTGGAGGACATGCTTGATGAATTATCCGGGTCTAAATTCTTTACAAAGTTGGATTTGCTCAGTGGGTATCATCAGATTCGGATCAGACCGGGGGATGAGTGGAAGACTGCTTTCAAAAGCAAGGATGGTCTTTACGAGTGGCTGGTCATGCCATTCGGGTTGTCTAATGCCCCTAGTACATTCATGAGGTTGATGAATCAGGTATTCCGACCTTTTATTGGATCTTTTGTAGTAGTTTACTTTGATGATATTCTGATTTATAGTAGAGATAGAGCTGCGCATTTGGAACACCTTAATCAAGTGTTGCAGGTGTTGAGAGATAATCAGTTGTATATCAACCTTAAGAAGTGTATCTTCTGCACCAACAAGTTACTTTTCCTGGGTTTTGTTGTTGGGGAGGACGGAATTCATGTTGATGAGGAAAAGGTGAAGGCAATAAGGGAATGGCCGGTTCCACAATGCCGACAGCTGAGGTGCGCTTTCCACGGCTTGGCTACATTTTACAGGAGGTTTGTGCGCGATTTCAGCACTATTACTGCACCTATTACCGAGTGTCTGAAGAAGGGGAAATTTCAGTGGGGCTTGGAGCAAGATCAGAGTTTTGCCCTCATCAAGGAGAAGCTATGCACCGCACCAGTTCTTGCCCTTCCAGATTTTGACAAGATCTTTCAGGTGGAGTGTGATGCTAGTGGCGTGGGAATTGGGGCTGTTCTCTCACAAGAAAAGCGTCCGGTGGCTTTCTTCAGTGAGAAGTTGAGTGAGGCTCGTCAGAAGTGGAGCACGTATGATCAGGAGTTCTATGCAGTCTATCGAGCTTTACGACAGTGGGAGCATTATCTAGTTCAGAGGGAGTTTGTTCTATTTTCCGATCATCTTGCCTTGAAGTTCCTGCATAGTCAGAAGGTGATAAATAAGATGCATGCACGCTGGGTTAGTTACTTGCAGAAGTTCCCGTTCATTATTCAACACAAGTCGGGAGTTCAGAACAAGGTCGCAGATGCTTTGAGCAGGAGGGCTTCTTTGTTGATCACCTTATCGCAGGAGATTGTTGGCTTTGACTTATTGAAGGACTTGTACGAGAAGGATGCAGATTTTATGGAGATATGGTCGAAGTGTGTGGGCAAGCACCCTAGTGCAGATTTTCATGTCCGAGATGGTTTTCTGTTCAAGGGAGATCGGTTGTGCATTCCTATTTCTTCCCTGCGGGAGAAGCTGATTCGTGACTTGCATGGCGGAGGCCTTAGTGGACATCTGGGACGAGACAAGACTATTGCGAGTTTGGAGGAGCGTTATTTCTGGCCTCATCTGAGGAAGGACGCGAGTTCTATTGTTCGGAGGTGTTATGTGTGCCAGGTTTCTAAAGGTCAGTCTCAAAATACTGGTCTTTATTTACCTCTACCTGTTCCTGATGATATTTGGCTAGACTTGTCCATGGATTTTGTCTTGGGCTTGCCTCGGACACAGCGGGGTGTGGATTCAGTATTTGTTGTGGTTGATCGGTTCTCCAAGATGTCCCACTTTATTGCTTGCAAGAAGACGGCGGATGCCTCCAACATTGCGAAGTTATTTTTCAGGGAGGTTGTGAGACTACATGGGGTTCCTAAGTCCATTACTTCGGACAGGGACACCAAGTTTCTGAGCCACTTCTGGCTTACTTTGTGGCGCCTGTTTGGCACTTCACTGAATAGAAGCTCTACAGCACATCCACAGACGGATGGACAGACGGAGGTCACAAACCGTACTTTGGGGAACATGATTAGGAGTGTTTGTGGGGACAAGCCGAAACAGTGGGATCTTGCGTTACCACAGGTGGAGTTTGCTTATAACAGTGCAATACATTCGGCGACGGGGAAGTCACCTTTTTCCTTGGTTTATACCTCTGTCCCTAGACACGTGGTGGATTTGGTGCCATTACCTAGTGGTCGTGGGGTGAGTCAAGCTGCTGAGAATATGGCTAAGGATGTGCAAGCTGTCAAGGAAGCGGTCAAGGCTAAGTTAGAGGCTACGGGGTTGAAGAATAAGACGACTGCGGATAAAAAGAAGCGAGTCAAGGTTTTTGCTGTGGGGGACGAAGTTATGGTGTTCTTGCGGAAGGAGCGTTTTCCCGTGGGTATGGACCTTTCAAGGTGACTCGGAAGATCAATGACAATGCGTACGTGGTAGCTCTTCCCAATGATTTGAACATCTCCAACACGTTTAACTTTGCGGATATCTATGAGTACCATGCGGATGGAGTTCTTTATCCAGATGTGAACTCGGGGTCGAGTTCTTTGGAGGTGGGAGAGACTGATGCAGGAGACGAGTTAGAGACAGGGCACCAGGCGGCCGCCCCATCCCCAACCTGGCGGGCGCCTCAAGCTAACTCTAAGGTGAGGCAATCTTCTGTTGGCCAGGCGTACACATCATCCGTGGTCAAGCGCCCGTCTCAAGATGGTGCAACCAGGGAGACCCTCTCGGCCGGCGAGGCGGCCGCCCCATGCAATTCCGTGCGCCCGCCTCAAGCTTTGTCAACAACGGAGGAAGTTCCTGTGATTCATGCGCCCGCCTGGGAATAATGGTGCGCCCGCCTGGCGTCGTCTACAATTCCTTATTTACGTTTTCTTATTTCCAAGTACTGAGTAGTTGTGTTGCAAACTTGGGTATTTTAGTAATTGTTTTAATTACTGGTGCTTAGGGTTTTAGAGATACTTAAACAAACGTTGGTAATTGTTTTACGCAGCTTTTGATTAATAAATTTTGAAGAGTTTTCTCTTTATTCCTGGTGGATTCCAGATTATTACCGGTGGATTTCAATTCTTGTGTTTGAGGATTCTTCGCTTGAAGAATTCTTGTGATTAGTGCGCTAATCACGAAATTTATCTTGCTTCCGTGCTGCGTCACTTTAAAAATACATTTCTTATAAATTTAAAGGGGTGAAACTTAAAAAGCTTAAATTGTTGACCTAAAGAAAAATCATAAATAGAAAAGGGTTAAATTTTAAAATAGAAACAATAAGTACAAAAGCCCCAATCCTCAACCTTAAAAGCAAGGAATAGTTTCACTAGGCCCCATCAGCCCAAATCATTCTTCATAAAAATCTATGATATTTTCAGAAATTCACACACTATTTAAGACTCAAATCAAAATTTCATATAAATCCACCATCCCCTAAACTTGGTCAAAATAATTCTTAAATGTCAATTCTATCCTAGCCCCTAATAAAACCCTTGTTGGGTTTTACGGGTCCATGCGCAGCGGAATTAAGCATTAAAAACATAAAACCCAAGAAGCCCTAGGATCCGTTCTATACAATTAATTTAAATTCCTATGAGATAGAATTAAACCAACCTTGAAACGCTTTCCGGTCTTGAGCTATCGAACGATTTTGATTATGTGATATCGAATCACAAACTTCGTTCTTCAACTTGCTTGAACTCTAGGCCTTGATCGATGAACGAGCGAAGACCCTCTTTTGGTATCCACACCTTTGAATGAATCCAAGAACAACTTCTTGATGATTGCTAGATCTAAACCTTGAAGAATATTGAGAGTATTTTGTTGTGAATTTTGATTGAAAATTTCGGCTAGCTTCTAGGTCCGATGTAACCCTTGTATTTATACTACAATAGTAAGAATACTTCTCCTAATCGTATTAGGAGAGACAGTGTCAAAAACGCGTACATGCTCGATATGTCGCGCGGTATATTAAGCCATTGGCTTAATATGTCGCGCGGTATATATAGCCGTATACGTAAACTCTCAACTATTCTTCCTCCGGTTTAACCAATTCATTCTAGTTGTGTGTGACCCAAATAGGATTACATTATGTTGGCAATGAGTTCGATCATATCGAACCTCATAAGACATAAGCGGACTCTAGCAAGCCATTATGTCTACCCAAATAATGTAACGTAAGAGTTCACGTTTCCAATGGTGTACTTCCATTTATCCCTTTGTCTCACGATGTTATATTGAACACAAGTCATGGTCCTTGTCAACTTGTTATTTGTTCAATGCTTTCTCGATTCTTGAGTATAATGATAATTCCAATCATATTGGGGTACGGCCATACACTTTCATCATTATCACTCATCGAGGGGCCCAAGCATAACATCTCTCTTCCGAGGGACAAATTCCTTCTTGACTTATCATCCTTCCCATCATGAATCCGATCATGCCAATGATAGTCTTTATAGATATCGTGTTAAGATATCGTTTGACTAAAATCAAACATGACTTTCATCATATGTAAGGTTACGATAATCTTAGGTCTAGGAAATAAATGAAGTAACCGTATGAGATTTAAGTATGACATTTGACCATGACATAAATCTCATGCGGGTCATGTCCAAATACTTGTTCTCTAACAAGTACCCATAATTTCAATGTGCATCTCTTATGCATATAATCATCACATGATTATCCATTGACAATTATACTAATTATTCTCTTAATAATCAGGGACGGAGATTATTACAATAAATATGCAAACTATATAATAATCAAATAATAAACATAAACGATAAAGATGATACATAACGGTTTTCGCTAAACATAACTAAAGCCTAGGGCATTACACCAACAGTCTCCCACTTGCACTAGGCTCCATTTATGTATCGAATACTCATGGATCTAACATGCCCATCATGCTTCTGCCTATGCAAGGGTCTTTGTAAGTGAATCCCTTATGTCATCATCGGTTGATACTTTGTATATTTTATATCTTAACGTCTTCTCATTCTTTATGAATTCCTCGAAGAACGTCTAAGTGAGTGTTTGGATCACCGTTGTGATTTTGGTTCCATTGTTTGCACAAATGACACCATAATTATCACAACAAAGTTCCACGGATTAGTGATACTTGGAAAAACACTTGAAGTGTTTCCAAAACACTAAATGAACTTTTGATCCAAACTGCCTCTTTCAGCTACATCATATGTTGCTAAAATATGGCCTTAGTAGTAGAATCGGCTACAATTTCTGCTTGGAACTCTTCCAATCAAAATTGCACCTCTAATAAGCACAAACACAAATCCTAATTGCGATTTTAAAATAACTTTGTCAGTTTGGAAGCTAGCATCTTTGTAACCCTTACAACAAGATTAACTTCCAATCTTTCAAATCCCAAGAACGTATCCTTAGTTCTTCTTAAGTACTTAGGATCATCTTGACTGCCATCCATTGGTTCTCAACAGGATCAGATTGGTATCGACTCATCATGCTTATAGCATACGAGACGTCGAGTCTAGTACAAATCATGGCATACATGACAGATCCAAGTGCCGCAACATATGGAACTTCATTCATTCCCTTTTGCTCATCAGTTGTCATAAGACAATGAATATTGCTAAGAGAAATACCATGAACCATTGACAAGCTACTCTTCTTAGAATCTTCTAATAATCTTGTCAATGTGAACACTTTGACTCAAACCAATTTATCCTTCTAGATCCATCTTTATAGATCTTGATGCCAAGGATGTAAGCGGCTTCACCCATATCTTTCTTTGAGAAACCTTTTCTTGACCAAGACTTAACAGTCTTAAGTGTCGGAACTTGTTTTTCCAATGAGTAAGATATCATTGTAATAAACAATAGAAATAATACCATGCTCCCACTGAATTTCATGCATACACAAGGTTCATCTTCGTACTTGATAAAGTCAAACTCTTTGACCAATTCATCAAAACGAAGATTCCAATTCCTTTAAGCTTGCTTCAACCCATCTCATGGATCTTTGCAACATGCATACTCTATTAGAGTTTCTTGTATCGTCAAACTATTAGGGTTGTGTACTATACACATCCTTAATAATCTTTCCATTTAAAGAAAGTCGTTTGACATCCATTTGTCATATCACATAGTCACAATATGTGATAATGGCAATTGAAAATCTAACAGACTTCGACATTGTAACTGGCAAAAAAGGTTTCAACATAGTCAATACTATGAATTTGCCTAAATCCCTTTGTTACAATCCTTAGTCATGAAAGTATACACCTTCACATCCATGTCGGTCTTTGAAGACCTACTTGCACCCTTTAGTTTTTACACTTTTAGGTAGCCCAATCAAGTTCCAAACTTGATTGTTAAACATGGATTGTAATTTGGATTCCATGGTTCCTAACCATTTATCCAAATTAGGAGAGGACATCGCTTCTTGATAGCAAGTAGGATCGTCATTCTTAATGACTTCCACTTCATCACTTTCCGCAACGAGAAATCACTATTTCTTGAGTTCGAATCGTAACCTATCCAATCTACGATGGACTTGTGCATCTTGAACCGGTTCCACAACTCCTTTGTGAACTTGGTTCCGTCTCTACTCTTGGATCCATGTCATTTTCAGGTTCTTGAACTCTTTTCAAGATTAATTTTACTCCCACTAGATTCTTTATTGAAAACTATTTCTCAAGAAACGAATCGTATAGAGCAACAAACATTTTGTTCTCTTTGCGGTTGTAAGATTAATTTCCGAAAATAACCTTTGTCAGATTTGGTGCTAACTTATAAGAGACAAGTCTCTTTACATAAGATTCGCAACCCCAAATCTTCATGAAAGACAAACTAAGTTTTCTTCCATGCCACATCTCATGTGGGGCCTTAGGAATCGATTTAGTAGGGACTCGATTCGGTGTAACCGCATTATTTCTAATGCATATCCTCAAAAGGAAATAGGAAATAGGAAAGTCTCGATTGACACATCATCGAACGAACCATGTCCTACAAGGTTCAATTCCTCCTTTCGTACACACCATACAATGTGGTGTTTCGGTTGGAGTCAACTTTGAAACGATTTCATAGTTTTGAGATGATTGTCAAACTCTTGGCTCAAATATTCATTACCTCGATCCAATCGAAGTACTTAATAGTTTTGCCAAGTTGTTTTGCACTTCATCTTGAAATGTTCGAAACATCTCAAACGATTCACCTTTGGACTTCATCAGATAGACATAATCATATCTAGATAAGTCTTTAGTGAAATATGATGAAATACCAAAATCCTCCCCTAGCAATGCTGCTTAATAGTTCACATACATCTTATGTATAATGACTAATAAGTCACTAGCCCTCCCACTACTTTAGTGTAGGGTGGTTTGGTCGATAATCCCAATAAATAAGATCCAAAATCCTCAAATGATTCATGGTCATATGAGTCTAAAAGTCCATGTTAATGGAGTTTAGATATATGTTTCTTATTTATTTGACCAAGCCGGTAATGCCATATGAACGCGTTGTTCATATTGTTCGGTTTAGATTTCCCATTTGTATTATAGATATCTTCAATGTTATTTTGTTTCTCATCTTCAAGGATATGAAGACTATTTAATGACATATGCATTACAATAAGGCATATTATTAAATAAATATAAAACTTCTTATTGAAAATAAGAAAATTATATCCTTCATCATCCATTTAAGAAACATAAATAATACTCCTACTCAAATCCGGAACGTAGTCATACTTGTTCAAAACAAGTACTACTTCACAAGGCAAAGTGACTTCATAAGTCCCTTATGGCTAATGTTGCAACTCTTGCTCCATTCCCATGCTTAGGTTTAATTTACCTTATTTGAGTAGCTTTCTATTCTTTGTTCCTTGCACATTTAAACAAATGTGAGATCCAATCCGGTATCATATACCCAAGAACAAGAAGTCGAAAGGAAAATATCTATCATATAGATACTTGAAGTAGTAGCAATCATATTGCCCTTCTTCACCTTTTAGGCCTTCCTAATAAGCCTTGCAACTTTGCTTCTAATGACCAATCTTATCGCATTGGTAGCAAACTGCATCCTTTTGAGACAATTTGGGTTTAGCCTCTTCGGCTTTGACAACTTTTGTCCTAGGTTTAGCAACTTTTGCTTTACCTACTTTTCCTTCCTTTGTGAACCCTTTCTTGTGTTAACCATTAACACAATTTGCGGATTGCTCCTTCTTTTATCATATGAATTAAGAGCTTTCACCACAACATATATCTTTTGCCTAGCTTGCACTTGGAACATTTTCTTTTTGCGTTATGCTATAACAAAAAGAATAGTTATCATGTGCTCAATGTAGGGGAATATGGGGTCTTGATCTTGATACTAAGGCCGAATATATGATTGAATCGTGTATAATCCACTTTCCGAATAAAGTATTTCGACCCTTAATGCCTGGGTTACACAAAATCTTTATTGGGATAAGACAATCACGCAATTTGTTTTCTAGGCAAAGAGAACAAATCAAAACTTTGAGAATTGTTTGCTTTCGTTATATTGTTGTATTACTTGTGTTTTTCATGTATGTACAACAGAGATCAATCTCTGTATATATACAGATGGGAAGGTATTAGTTAAAGGGTACAATCAAAAGACATGACTTTAGCCAAGCAATGTGTCTCTTCATTTTGAAAAGGCATCTGTACAGGAACTGCACGGCCGTGTCTTATGAACTGCACGGCCGTGTTGTTCATACCTGCACGGCCGTGTCATATGAACTGCACGGCCGTGCTGTTCATACTGATCAGCAAAAAGAGCTACCCTTTAACTTTTACTTCTATATCGAGGTTGACTTCGTTTTAGCTCAAACGAGTGTGTACTCCACACTTTCCCTTACTCGTATCCGAGTCTAATACGAATCACATTGATCTCTTAGTAAATCACCATTACAATAAAACAAGTTGATGACACTAAAATCACCAACAAATCCCCTCCATTTTAGTGTAATCCTTTGATTTACTAAACTGTATAAATAACGAAACAAACGAATGCATAAATGAAAATGTCTTGCGATTGAATTTTCATCTTAGTATAATACACATTTCAAATACTCGAGAATCGGGGTGTCGTAACGATTGAACCCGTCAACTCATATGAATACTCGAAGATACTATACACATAAGTTCAGTACAATTCTCTTTGTTTAATCTTGACACTTTTACAAGCCATGTGTCCATATCCATTAGTGAACATATAGGAAGCCAAGTCCTAGCTTCTTGAAGCGGCAAAACTTCATGTCCATATAGGTAGTTCCTTTAATTTTGCACTGCATTTGCAATTTTTCAAAGGAACTATTAAGAAGATATTCTTCAACCTAACCTTTACTTGGTGTCCGAACACATACCTTGGGAAATAATAACATGTGTTCCAATCTCCAACTGCGAGCTTTCCACATTGAATTCAAGCTTCTAACGTTGTATTAGAAGGGAATTGGGTATCTCACAATTAGAGGATTAAATGGACTTTAATCCCATTCCCATTGCAGACTTATTTACCAAGTCTCTGGCTAACCCCTTCGTCAAGTGGTCGCCCAAATTTTGTTGCGATCGAACAAACTCAACTCGATATCACACCATTCATGATTAACTCCCGAATCATACTATGTCTGACACCCAAGTGTCTAGACTTGCCATTATAAATCTGACTATAGGCCCTAGCCAAGGTGGCAGCACTATCACAATGGATAGACATTGGTGATATCGGTTTTGGCCATAATGGAATCTCATATATCAAGTTCCGAAGCCACTCCGCTTCTTTTCCAGCAGCGGCCCAATGCTACAAACTCAGATTCCATTGTAGAATGCGTAATACATGTCTGCTTTTTGGAAGCCCAAGAAATGGCACCTCCTCCAAGTAAGAACACCCAACCACTAGTAGAAGATGAATCTTCTTGGTTGATCCAACTAGCATCGGTATAACCTTCTAATATAGAAGGATGTCCACTATAACACAAACCATAGTCCATAGTACCTTTTAAGTACTTGAACACCCTTGTTATAGCATGCCAATGATGTCTACTAGGATTACTAGTGAACCTGCTCAATCTTCCAACTGCATAAGCAATATCAGGTCGAGTGCCCGTCATAGCATACATCAAACTGCCAATGGCTTTTGAGTATTCGAGCCGTGACACAGTTTACCAAGTATTTGATACAAGTTTCTCAAGAGGATCCATGGGAGTACTAACTTTAGAACAATTATCACAATTAAACCTCTTGAGAATTTTCTCAATATAATGAGATTGTGATATTGCAATTCCCTTGTTCATCCGTTTAATCTTTATACCAAGAATTACATCGGCTTCTCCCATGTCCTTCATTGAAAATTTTGATGACAAAAACTTTTTAGTTTTATCAACTACATTTTGGTCTGTGCCAAAAATTAACATGTCATCTACATATAGGCGAGATGATTACACCTTTACCGGATTCATCAAATCTGCTATATACACATTTGTCGGATTGATTTAATACAAAACCATTCGACAAAACAACCTCATCAAATTTTTGATGCCACCGCTTAGGTGCTTGCTTCACCCATACAATGACTTAATTAACTTACATACCTTATGCTCATTACCTGGCATAACAAATCCTTGAGTTGCTTCATATACACTTCTTCTTCCAAATCAACATTTAAGAATGCTTTGTTTTGACATCCATTTGATGGATCAATAGATTCTGAATAGTCAGCCAAAGCTATCGAAATCTAATAGTAGTGATACGAGCAACCGGTGCATAGGTATCGAAGTAATCGATCCCTTCCTTTTGTCTAAAGCCTTGGATTACCAATCGAGCTTTAAACTTGTCGATAGTTCCATCGACTTTCATCTTCTTTTTGAAGATCCATTTGCACCCCAAAGGTTTACGGCTGGTGGTAAATCGACAAGACCCATGTATTATTTTCCACAATAGAACCAATCTCATCATCGATGGCTTCTTTCCAAAAACCGGCGTCTCGAGATTTTATTGCTTCATCATAAGTTCTTGGATCCTCCTCTATACTATAACAAGAAGAGTATTGAGATTCAATTTGATCTCTTGATCCCATAACTAAATATAGTTGAAAATCAGAACCATATGATTTAGCTTTCCTTACTCTTGTACTCTTACGAGGTTCGGGTGTCTCACTTGGTACATCAATTGAATGATCATCCATTTGAGATTCAGCCGACATTGGTATAATATCCTTGGGTCTAGGTATCGAAGAGAAACGATTCTCATCAAAGATTGCATCTCTTGATTCTATAATTGTGTTTATAGAAATGAATTCATTAGGTTCTATAACATAAAACCTATATGCCTTGGAATGCTCAGCATATCCAACAAAGATGCAATCAACACCTTTTTCTCCCAACTTTTTCCTTTTAGGGTCCGGAAGTCTAACCACGGCCCTACATCCCCAAACTCGCAAAAATGTCAAGTTTGGTCTTTTCTTATACCAAAGCTCATATGGGGTAATCTTGTTCCTTTTATTAGGAACTCTATTCAATAGATGACAAGCCGTTAGCATGGCTTCACCCCAAAACCCGTCACTCAGGCCAGAGTAAGACAACATGGCGTTAACCATTTCTTCAAGAGTTCTATTCTTTCTTTCAGCCACACCATTTTGTTGTGGTACATAAGGAGCCGTAGTCTCATGAATTATCCCTACGGATTGGAAATATTTAGGATCATAATATTCACCACCTCTATCCGTACGTAAGGTTTTAATCAAGCCATTAAGTTGAAGTTCAACTTCAGTTTTATAAATTTTAAATTTATCTAGGGCTTCATCTTTTGCATGCAGCAAATAAATATAGCAAAACCTAGAGGCATCATCTATAAAAGTGACAATATACTTTTTATTGCCTAAAGATGGAGTTGCATGAAAATCACATTAATCACTATGTATCAATTCAAGTTTTCTGTGAATTCCTTGTAACACTTTTAAAAGGTTTCCTAGTGATTTTTGTTAACATGCAAGTATTACACCTTTCCGTATTATTATCAATAACAGGAATCAAACCATCTTTGGACATTTCAAGCATTCTTTTATAGTGCACATGTCCTAACCGAGCATGCCATAATGAGGAATTAACAACAGAGGAAGTCATATAAACAGAACTAGAGTTAACCGGAATTTTATTCAAATTCAACATAAACATCCCATTGTTATAATAACCAAATCCTACAAATACACCCGACTTCGATAAGATATACTTATCGGATTCATAAACTTGTTTATAGCCACACTTGTTCAAGACGGGACCGTAAATTAAATTCTTACGAAGTTTAGGTACATATAAAACATTAAACAAAGAAATCGTTTTCCCGAACTAAATTCCAATACCACACTTCCTCTTCCTTGAATAGGAGCGGAATGGTCATCACCCATGTAAAGGACAGATCCGTCTTCCATTGGTTCGTATGTCTTAAACCAACAACGATCTTTACAAACATGAGCAGTGGCACCGGAATCAATCCACCACGCAATAGCATCATCCTGCACATAAAATGCCTCAGAAATTATTGAAACAGAATTTTTAATAAATCTGTTCCAACTATGAATTAAATTCTGACCTTGGTTTTGAGAATGGTCCTTAGACCCCTTTCCCGAACCACTTGTGCTTGCGCCTTTCTTGTTGTTTCCAACACGACAATCCTTCTTAAAGTGACCAGTTTTGCCACACTTCCAACATGCCAATTTAGGCTTCTTGTTGGGACCAGAACCATTGTCATTGAAACTACGTTTCTTTCCTTTGTTTTTATTGTTTCCACCCTCATCAATCATATTGATCGAGGGTCCAACAACTTCTTTTCCTTTGCCTTTGTCATCTTCTTGCGCCCTAAGAGATTCCTCTATGCGCAAGTGACTTCCAAGTTGAACCAAAGATAGATCGTCTTTACCATGTTTCAAGGTGTGTTTGAAATCCTTCCAGGAGGGAGGCAATTTATCAATCACACTTGAAACAGATATTGACTCATCCATCTTCAATCCATGTTGTGTATATTGTCCAAGGATTCTAAGGAGTTCATTGAACTGTTCCATGACAGGTCTTGAATCGACCATTTTGTAATTATTAAAATTACTCACAAGGAACTTCTTACTAGAAGCATCCTCTGCCATGTACTTGGATTCAAGAGAATCCCATAACTCTTTAGCGCATTCCTCATTTTGATAGATGTCAAAGAGAGAATCGACATACCGTTTAATATGTGTCCTCTGCAGATGTAGTCGTCGTTTTCCCACTTTGATCTACGTCGATTGCCTCCAAGTTGTCATCTTCAAGCAATTCCGAATAGGGGTAGAAAGAACATACACCACCTTTAATGTAGTTAAAAGGAAGTGCATCTTCTTCTGCCAACGTCTGAAGTCTTGCCCTTCAAACTTGTCTAGCTTTCCAAACTTGTTCGTCATCTCCTTCAAAGTACTTCCACCAGCCATGAGTATCACCAAATACTTTATTCGTTTGTAGGGGAATATGGGGTCTTGATCTTGATACTAAGGCCGGATATATGATTGAATCGTGTATAATCCACTTTCCGAATAAAGTATTTCGACCCTTAATGCCTGGGTTACACAAAATCTTTATTGGGATAAGACAATCACGCAATTTGTTTTCTAGGCAAAGAGAACAAATCAAAACTTTGAGAATTGTTTGCTTTCGTTATATTGTTGTATTACTTGTGTTTTTCATGTATGTACAACAGAGATCAATCTCTGTATATATACAGATGGGAAGGTATTAGTTAAAGGGTACAATCAAAAGACATGACTTTAGCCAAGCAATGTGTCTCTTCATTTTGAAAAGGCATCTGTACAGGAACTGCACGGCCGTGTCTTATGAACTGCACGGCCGTGTTGTTCATACCTGCACGGCCGTGTCATATGAACTGCACGGCCGTGCTGTTCATACTGATCAGCAAAAAGAGCTACCCTTTAACTTTTACTTCTATATCGAGGTTGACTTCGTTTTAGCTCAAACGAGTGTGTACTCCACACTTTCCCTTACTCGTATCCGAGTCTAATACGAATCACATTGATCTCTTAGTAAATCACCATTACAATAAAACAAGTTGATGACACTAAAATCACCAACACTCAAGGTTCTTCATAAGAGCCTTTAACCATGGTGGCAAATTCAAGGCAAGCAATATTGTCAGAATCATCAATATGTTTCTAATGTTGCTTCCTTATTTGCCCTTTGCAACATTTGCAATGGGTTTAGTAGGAACGGATTCGTCAAGAACGTACATATTTGCCTAAGAACAATTCTTGAGCGTCTGATCAAATCAGAATAACTTGTACCGTTCTTTTCGAATTTTGTCCTTCATAAGGACGAATCGCAATTATCATTATGTAATGCTACTTCTACAACAAAATATACAAATTATATGAACACATATCAATATCAACACATTTATCATTTAAGAGCAAATAATGTATTTTACAAATACTCCCACTAAATCATACACCTTCTAATGCTAATAAGCATAATATGCATTTAATGGGCTAAGATCCAACTTTAATTTAATCTCAAGTACGCTATGGCGCACCGCTCAAGATTAAACTAATTAGGTAGAAAACATCAATCATATCGTATATGACTCTTAGGGCTAAGATCCAACTTTAATTTAATCTCAAGTACGCTATGGCGCACCGCTCAAGATTAAACTAATTAGGTAGAAAACATCAATCATATCATATATGACTCTTAGGATCTTTTATGAGATTTATTTAAGACATCATATGTCCAAGCATATTTTAATCTCATCTTATGCCTTGGGTTCAAAACCATTTTGATAACCCAATTAAGTTCATCCATTTTAAATGTATAGGAACCACCATTTCCTCATCTTGCTCGCAAACGGAATAGAATCAAAGCACCTTGCTATGGCAAGCCCACCCAAAACTATCCGAGTGGTCTCAAGTGTTTTAATCATGGATTGGCATAAAGAACTTAAAAGTTAAATGAAGGTTCTTTAAGGTAGATTATAAGCATATCAGCAAAGATAGTCATAATCATGCACCGGGTAAGTTCCCAGGAAGATAGGTGAGCCACAAGGACTTCTTAAGTACCAACTCTTCCTTTGACAGAACTCTCCTAGACATGCATAATTAGAAATCAACTCTGATTAGGCAACATAATCCCTACCTTTTATAAACAATCAGTTTCCTTTTAAATTTCGCGTATTTATGACTTGTTTCCATAAACAATCATAAGATCCAAAATTTACAATGTCTAAATCTAAACATATTAGGAAACTTTAATGCAATGTTTCAACTAAACATTTTAGAAAATCACAATTCAATGTTTCAACTAAACATCTAATAAAATTCTTAACACTTAAGAACAAATAATTCATGCATCGCAATAATTATTAAAATCATATTTTAATCAATTAATCATGCATATCAATGAATCAATCTAGCATGGACTTATAAACTCAATTTTATAACATCCAGATTTTCATATGAACATATCAGATTGTAAACACAATCACAGAATAGCAGAAAAATTGAACAAACTGATTCTGCCCAGTTTTGGCTTATTATGTCGCGTGACAACATCAGCCCGGAGGCTTGATATGTCGCGCGACCTAACAGCCGCTTTACTGAACTCCACATGGCTCAATATGTCGCGCGACCAAAGTAGCCAGGTTACAGGAATTTCCGATTCGAACCAATACAGACTACATGTAATTAAATCACGTAAAACATCCTTTTTACAGATTTAATTCAGCATAATTCGAAAACGATTTTCACATTGTTTCACATAAACAATTAAAAATTCTATCGCATACAAAAACATGCAATAAGCATATAAACAATTTATATCTTAAATCTAGCATGTTAATTCAAACTTAATCATACGAACGGGGCTCTGATACCACTGTTGGGTTTTACGGGTCCATGCGCAGCGGAATTAAGCATTAAAAACATAAAACCCAAGAAGCCCTAGGATCCGTTCTATACAATTAATTTAAATTCCTATGAGATAGAATTAAACCAACCTTGAAACGCTTTCCGGTCTTGAGCTATCGAACGATTTTGATTATGTGATATCGAATCACAAACTTCGTTCTTCAACTTGCTTGAACTCTAGGCCTTGATCGATGAACGAGCGAAGACCCTCTTTTGGTATCCACACCTTTGAATGAATCCAAGAACAACTTCTTGATGATTGCTAGATCTAAACCTTGAAGAATATTGAGAGTATTTTGTTGTGAATTTTGATTGAAAATTTCGGCTAGCTTCTAGGTCCTGACGGAACCCTTGTATTTATACTACAATAGTAAGAATACTTCTCCTAATCGTATTAGGAGAGACAGTACATCAAAAACGCGTACAGGCCTGATATGTCGCGCGGTATATTAAGCCATTGGCTTAATATGTCGCGCGGTATATATAGCCAGATACAAAAACTCTCAACTATTCTTCCTCCGGTTTAACCAATTCATTCTAGTTGTGTGTGACCCAATAGGATTACATTATGTTGGCAATGAGTTCGATCATATCGAACCTCATAAGACATAAGCGGACTCTAGCAAGCCATTATGTCTACCCAAATAATGTAACGTAAGAGTTCACGTTTCCAATGGTGTACTTCCATTTATCCCTTTGTCTCACGATGTTATATTGAACACAAGTCATGGTCCTTGTCAACTTGTTATTTGTTCAATGCTTTCTCGATTCTTGAGTATAATGATAATTCCAATCATATTGGGGTACGGCCATACACTTTCATCATTATCACTCATCGAGGGGCCCAAGCATAACATCTCTCTTCCGAGGGACAAATTCCTTCTTGACTTATCATCCTTCCCATCATGAATCCGATCATGCCAATGATAGTCTTTATAGATATCGTGTTAAGATATCGTTTGACTAAAATCAAACATGACTTTCATCATATGTAAGGTTACGATAATCTTAGGTCTAGGAAATAAATGAAGTAACCGTATGAGATTTAAGTATGACATTTGACCATGACATAAATCTCATGCGGGTCATGTCCAGTCACTTGTTCTCTAACAAGTACCCATAATTTCAATGTGCATCTCTTATGCATATAATCATCACATGATTATCCATTGACAATTATACTAATTATTCTCTTAATAATCAGGGACGGAGATTATTACAATAAATATGCAAACTATATAATAATCAAATAATAAACATAAACGATAAAGATGATACATAACGGTTTTCAGTTAAACATAACTAAAGCCTAGGGCATTACACCAACAACCCTACCCTCCCTCCTCTCTCCTCATTTTTTATTTATTCCCTCTCTCTCTAAAACACACTTACAAACACGAGTAGGTCTGCTGAGAAACGCGTTTCTTTATAAGTTATGGAGAAACGTGTTTTTCCAAATGTTCTGGATATCAGTTTCAAAGGTTCTGGATATCCAGAAACTTACAAAATGATATCCAGAAACTTACAAAATAATATCCAGAAACATTTAATAAATTTCTGGATATCCTTTCAAAAGGTTCTGGATATCCTTTCAAAAGGTTCTGGATATCCAGAAACTTTCAAAATGACAAAATGACGGGAACGATGAAGCTAATGCCTCCATACAGATTGAGCTGGTCTTTGAGTAACCATTTCCAATTCAAATTCAATCGCACATTAAAATCACAACAAAAATCCATCCAACGAAATTAAATTCAGATTAAAAAACTTACAAAATGATATCCAGAAACTTACAAAATGATATCCAGAAACTTACAAAATGATATCCAGAAATTACAAAATGATATCCATAAATTACAAAATGATATCCAGATAATTACAAAATGATATCCAGAAACTTACAAAATGATATCCAGAAACATTTAATAAATTTCTGGATATCCTTTCAAAAGGTTCTGGATATCCAGAAACTTTCAAAATGACAAAATGACGGGAACGATGAAGCTAATGCCTCCATACAGATTGAGCTGGTCTTTGAGTAACCATTTCCAATTCAAATTCAATCGCACATTAAAACCACAACAAAAATCCATCCAACGAAATTAAATTCAGATTCAAAAAAAAGAAGAAGGTAGAGATAGAGATTTTACGAAATCAGCTGGGAGTGAAATCGAGAGGCGCTCATCAATAAAAACGCTCCTGACATTGACGAAACGTCGAGCAAGCAGCTTCATGATTGCGATTGCAAGAGGATTGTGCTTTCTTCACTTTGATTGTCATCCTGGAATCGCCCATGGAGATCTGACGACAAAAAATGTCGGGAAATTGGAATAGATTGGATCGGGGAAGAAGAGGTTGAGGTTGGGTTTGGAGGTCGCCGGTTGATTTGGCCGGAGGGGGAGAGCTTGGTGATGGGTTTTGGCCGGTGATATGGGTGAGGGAGCTGCTTTGCGTCTAGAGAGAGAGGGAGGTGCGTGAGATAGGGTGAGTCTGTCTGTGTTGTGTGTGTCCATAAACCCGTTTCTCCGTAAATGATGGAGTTTCTCCCTAGATTTTGGCTACAAACACACACACACGCTTGGTTAATTGGTTCGTATTTGTCTTTAAGTATCAAAAAATATTTCGTCAAGTCCCGGCTTCAGTTCCACCTGTGGATTATCTGTCTTGGCCTCTGTCGTAACAAATGCAATGTATTTGCCTTTTGGAGATACATTGTGAGAGTAGGAGCAGCAAAGCAGATACCTGCAAAAGACTTGACTTTAAAACATAATTGGAAGAAAGAAACAAGCTCAAGTGCATTTTCATTCCACAAGTTTTCCGTTTTCATAACTTTCTTTCTTTCTTTCTGTTTTTTTTTTTTTTTTTTTTTTTTTTCATATTTAGTGTGCAAAACATTGTTTAAAGCTGGAAGAAAGAACTACCCTCTCCGTCCCTAAATAAATGTCCATATATTCGAGAATTTTTTGTCCCAAAATTAATGTCTTTTTTATAAGAAACTTTTTCTCTAAATGCCTTTTTACCAAAAAAAAAAATAAAAATCGCTAGTCATTTTATCATCATAAAAAAATTACTATTCATTTTATTATCATAAAAAATCACCAGATTTCATAAATATGGTGATTTTTTATTGTTTTATATTTTGTAGAACATGCACTAAATTTATTTATGATTTTTAAGAAAATGTGAGAAATTATTGTGAAAAAAAAAATTTCCTTTATACCTTAAGGTATAAGACTAATTCTAGTCTTATACATAAATATAGGAGCGGACTAGTTAGCAAAATATAATACTTTTTTATGATTTTTTAAGAAAATGCGAAAAATTATATAAAAATAAATTACTCTAATACCTTAAGGTATAAAGTAATGTAAAAAAATATGAAAAAAATTACTCTTATACCTTAAAGTATAAGAGTAATTCTAGTGTTATACCTAAATATACGAGCGAACTGGTTTTAAAAAAAAAATGACACTTTTTTATGATTTTTTAAAAAAATATGAAAAGTTGTAAACAGATAAATTACTCTTATATCTTAGGGTATAAAAGTAATTCTAATCGTATACCTTACGGTATACTCCCTCTGTCCCGCTACAAACCGCACACTTTCTATTTTGGACGTTCCATTACAAACCGCACACTTCCTAAAATGGCAAATAATCTTTACTATTTCATCCACTCATTCTCTCTCCTACATTATTTTAATACTCACAACACCATTATAATTTACTATTCCCTCCACTCATTCTCTCTCCTATTTTACTTTTACACTCACAACATTTATATCATTATTTTTTTCCTTATTCCCCGCACAAACAGTAACAGTGCAGTTACTAGCGGGAAGGAGGGAGTACGAGCGGACTAGTAGGGATAGTCTTATCTTTTGAGCATTGGTGGGTTTATGGGTTTGCTTTTAGCCTTGGGGTCCTAGGGTCTTCAAATCTAAAGGCAATTCCTCCTCTCTTTCTTTATCAAGTCGTATCATCCCTACCCCGCCACCCAACCCTCCCTCTCTACTTTACCCCTGTTCCTCTTCCCCGCCTCTACATTAATAGAAGTTCGCTACTGGCCTCCAGATTCACGGACCCCAAATGCGTCGTCCCTTCTTCTTCCTTCCATGCTTCAAAATTGCCTCTCCATCTCCCTCCCGCTCTCTTCAAACTAACAGTCCACCTTTTTTTCCATCTTCGTCACTCCTCTCCTCTCGTCCCCTGTCTTTTTGCCGGTCTGTCTCTCTCCTTCCTTATTTGCATATTCGCCCCTTAAAGATTTTTTTTTTTTTTTGTGCAAGTGTGCATTTTTTATGCGTCTGATTATGGTGTTTTCATTATTATATCTCAGATATGGGTTCGAAAGGTGGCCGTTTTGAGATGGTGTTGGTGGCCATTTTGAGATGGTGTTGGGTGGTAGTATGGCTATAGATAAAATTTAATAAATAATTGTTGTCATAAATTTTCAATTAATAGTAGACATTTCTTCAAAAAATGTACTCCCTCCGTCCCGCTCGAAATGTCCCAACTTTTCTTTTTAGGTTTCCCATTTAAAATGTTCCAACCCAAAAAAAGAAAGTTTTTTAATACTTTTTTATTTGTGGGATCCACTTGTCATACTCACAATAAATATCCACTAACTATTCTCTACCCTCACTTTCTCTTTCCTACATCACTCTTCATACTCACAACATTTATTTCACTATCTATATTTTGCATAATATATATTCATTCTTTAATTTCCGTGTACGATCCATTTTGGGACATTTTGACCGGGACGAAGGGAGTATATTCATGATTGTTTTTTTTTAAATATAAATATTAGTTTTTTCAACAGATTAATATAAACATTATTTATCTCACAATAAAAAAGGGGATTAACAAAAATTTTAGTTAAAAATATTTTTTTTTTTTAAAAAATCTGTTGTTGTAAAAAAAAGATATTTAATAAAAAATAGTGAAAAAGTAAGTAACATTTTCTATTATGAAGATTATTCAATGAATATATATTTAATATTTGAAAAAATTCCCCAAGTTCCTTTTTAAGGAGAGGCCTTTTGTGAATCTCAAATAGAGACTTGTCCCGAACTTGTAATTCTCAAATAGAGACTTATCCCGAACTTGTAATTCTCCAGATACCCCTAGACTCTCCCCTCTCCTCTCTTCCCTCACGCCATTTCTTTTCTCCTACCCATTTTGATCTCTTCCTTCTCTCTAATATAATAAACACACACACACACACACACATAATCTCTCTCCAAGCCTTCTCTAACACCGGCCATCATCTACGGCACCTCATAACTTCAACTTCACCCGATCTTATCGGTTATAGCCATATCTGACCGGATCTAAATCGAAAACGCTATTCTTCGATGTCCTTAATCCTAGCCTAGCCACTATATGACATTTTCAGATCCGGCCACCAACGAACTCTGGCTAAGCTTATTCTCCACATTTGGTGAAGCTATAGGTCAACATGATGCTTGTAAACTTTGATACAAAATAAATTTTTTGCAAAAGAGATTCAAAATGGGTGTGATAAAACATATTTTTGCATTTTAAGATTAAAAAGTGGATTTTTCTGTTTTTTACATTTACTTTAATAAATTTTAATTGGTTCTGTCTACTAATGTAAATATAAATGTGTCATTTGTTCACCCTCCAACTTTTGTTTACACAGCATGTATAGGGATTGGTTGAGGGTAGGTCCCTTGTATTTTTTTAATCTTTAATGCATTTTTGTATTTAGAAAAAAAAAGTTCTTAGATAAATGCAATCATTGCTATTTTTGGTACACAATAATTGACAATTTCATTCTATTTCAATTTTTAGTCTATTCATAGTAGTTCAAAATTTCAAATGATATATGATGAGATGATCATATTAAAATAGGGTATTTTCAATAGATTTTGTGCATGTGTGTTTGAATGTATCTTTCTATTCTCCTTTTTAGAATGTGTTGATCCAGATCCGGTTGATTTGGTTTTAGCACCTAATAGAGACACTCCTTGAAGTATATTCCTATTTTAATTTTCAGGTTGTATACATGACTGCAAGTTGTAATTTTTGGTTGAAAAAATTGTCTTATAACTGAATAATAAGAGGTGAATTGGTATTATACTTCAGCTATAAGACTTGTAATATGTAGATTATCATATTATTTCTTGGTTATTATTGAAATTTTTTATCTTTTTTGTTGAAAAAATGGTCTTCTAGTTGAAATATAAGAGGTGAATTGGTCTTATACTTCAGCTATAAGAGTTGCACCAAGAGTGAAATGGCAATTCTGCAAATAAGTGACTTAACCGGTGATATTTATGTAAATAAGGGATTTTACTAGAGTTTAATAATGTGAAAAATGGGAAAAGAAAAAAAACTCTTATAATTCAATTTTAAGAGACGAGGGATATGTGGGATTTTCGAAATTTGTATCCTACATTGGGTTTAAATCTCGTCTAAAGGGCCCTATATAGGAAATCGCTCTTACTTTTTTTGTATACTTATTTCAAAAAAATGATGTATACTACGCCATCTGTAAGTAAGTGTTGAATTGATTTATTTTTATCTCTCTCTTTTTTTTTTTTACTTTTATAGTCACTAGTTTAAGAAAATTTAAATTGTGATCAAAACGAAACAAATTCAATAGGTCAGTGACTAAATAGGTATTTTGTTGGTGTTATGCCCTAGGCGTATAGTTATTTTGACTTATAACTAATACCGTAATATAATCGTCTTTACCATTTATAATAGAGAATGTTTATCTTGAGTATTATATGCTTTACATGTTTGTTATAATATTTTGTGTCCCTAGTTATTGTGAATAACTAGTATAAGTTGGTAATGGATAATCATAGTGATGATTATATACATAGGGGCACATTACACTTATGGGTACTTGTTAGAGAACAAAGTACTGGACCGACCCATCTATGAGATTTATGACATGGTCTATGGTCATATATGTCATGATTAAATCTCATGGTAGTCGTGTCATTGGAATCCTTAATACCTGAGATTATCATCGTCTTCCGCATGATGAACGTTGTGTTTGATGTAGTCTAACACTATCTTTAATAAGATAGCAATAAGGGTTATGTTGGCACGATTGGATTCTTGTAGGGAAGAATGATAAGTCAAGATGGGATTTGTCCCTCGTTAAGAGAGATTTCTTCTTAGGCCCCTCGATGAATAGTATTGATGAAATGTGTGGCCACACTCAAGAGATTTGCTAGAGATCAAATGCACTTGGATTATCAACATATTTGGAATCGAGAAAGCATTGAACAATATAAGTTGACGTGGACCATGACTTATATTCAATATGACATCGTGTGACAAAGAGATTGTGAAATTGATCTATCAAGGAATCAAGCTTTGATGTTATGTTTAATTGGGTGGACATAATGACTTGCTAGAGATCACATATGTCTTGTGAGGTTGATGTTTCAACTCACTACCAACATAAAATATAATTCCTAAAGGGTCACACACAAAGAACGAATTAAAAATGGCTCAAAAATGGAAAAGGGGAGGGGGCGATCGCGCCCTATGGTAGGGGTGATCGCGCCTTTTCTCTGGACTAAAGGGACGACCGCGCTGTTTGGTGGGGACGATCGCGCCTTTTCTCTGGACAAAGGGGGCAATTGCGCGCCTTGGAGGGGGCGATCGCGCCCTGCTGTACGTACAGTTTCGTTTTGGCTTTGGATTAGGGTTTTTCTCCCTAACTGTTAGGGATATTTAAAAAGTATAAATAGCCCCCTTCTCCCCAGCCAAGACACAGGAATTTTAGGGCTTGAGATACACAAATCTCGTGATATTGATTACGAATCAAAGATCAAAACACCCTAGATTCAATTCCATATTAGCCATAGATTATTGAAAGAGTTTCAAGAATTGAAGTATTATCTAGCAATCCAACAAGATTCGATCTTGGTTCGTTTGCGTGTGGATTACCGATAGAGGGTGATTGCTTTGTCACCTAAAGCTTGAAGGCCTACGTTGTTGATTCATCACAAGGAAGAATAAGGAAGAAGAAGATCAAAGTTTCGTCGACGACTCAAAAGGTGAATTACGAATCATGTACGAAAGACAAATTCGCAATCAAGGTTAGTAAAATCTATTTCATAGTTTTAATCTCTTCCTGTTAGACGGATTCATGGCTAAGGTTTTGTTATTTGCTAAATCTTCCGCTGCGCATGTAACCCCAAAATCGAACAGTGGTATCAGAGCCTGGTTTAATCATGATTAGGTTAAAATTGGCATGCTAGATATAATTTGATTATATGCTTTAACATGCTATGTGATATAGATTAACGATTTATGTGTATTGTTTTGTGAAAACAATTATATGAGATATAACATGATTATGATTAATAGTGTATTGATTAATTGATCTTCTACATGGGTTATTGATCTCTTTAATTTGATTAATTAGATTAGTAAATTCTCAAATTGAAACAAATTGTTTGTTTATGATTTGATGTTCATATTTAATATAATTAACATGATTATTTTAATCTTTAAATTTTGAGAATTGAATAATTATTTAATTTATAATTGTTATTTGTTACATGATTATTTGTGTGTTCCTAAAGTAGGATGTTATGTGAAATCCCATGTTCATTTATGTATACATAACTTTCATATACGACCATGCGATGTTTGTTGCTATATGGAAAAACCTTCTTAAATGTTTAAGTTCTATGCCACCCCTTGATTAAAACACTTGAGAAATATTCGGGTATTTTGATGTAGTTTTGACTCAGTTAAGTGCATCATTATATCTTGATATGTGATCAAGATGAGATAACAGTTTATGTAGTTTCGACTCAGTTTGGTGCATCGTTCTATGTGTCTCATACGTTTGAAAAATGTTGAACTTAATTGGTGCTTTCAAAAGAGTTTTGAGCCAAGGCATAGATGAGATTAAAACATGTGTTGACATATGATGTCTAGAAATCTCATAAAAGATCTAAGAGTCATATATGATATGATTGATTTTATCTACCTAAATAGCTTGATTTCGGGCATTGACTCAGTTAAACCAAAATCAAGTGAAATTTGGATCTTAACCCATTATAATTATATGATACAAGCTTGTATTTAAAGGTGTATAATTTAGTGGGAGTATTTGTGAAATACATTATTTGTCTCTTAGATGGTTAATGTTTTGATACTTATATGTGCTCATATTGTTTGCATATTTTATTGTAGAATGGCAACTCACAATAATCAACCCTTGTCACTGCGATACGTCCTTGAGAAGGAAAAGCTCGAAGAGAATGGTACAAACTATTCTGATTGGATCAGAAGCCTAAGAATTGTTATAAGGCAAGAGAAGAAATTATACGTTCTTGACGAACCCATTCTAGTTGAACCCGCTGCCAATGCTGTAAGGGAAGATAGGGAGCGACATAAGAAACATGTTGATGATTCTATGTTGCTTGTCTTATGCTTGCCACCATATGTAAGGCTCTTCAGAAGGACCTTGAATACTTGGAAACAGCTTTTGACCTAGCACAACGCTTAAAGGAAATGTTCCAAGTGCAAGCTAGGCAAGAGAGGTATGATGTGGTGAAGGCTCTAAATGCATGTAAGATGCAAGAAGGACAGTCGGTTGGTCCTCATGTCCTTAAGATGAAAGGATACATTGAGCACCTTGAAAGGCTTGGGTATCCTATGACTTTGGAACTCGCAACGGATACGATATTGAATTCATTGCCTGAAGGTTATAGTCATTTCATTATGAACTATAACATGAGTGGCATGGATAAGAATCTATCAGAATTGCATGTGATGCTTAATACTGCAGAGAAGAATATCAAGAAACCTAGTACCGCAAACGTGTTAATGGTTAACAAAGGAAAGGGATTCAATAAGGAAGGCAAAGTAGGTAAAGCAAAAGTTGCTAAACCTAAGGCAAAAGTTGCCAATGTCGAAGAGGCTAGACACAAAGTGTCTCAAAATGATGCAATTTGCTACCATTGCCAAGAGGTTAGTCATTGGAAACGAAATTTTAAGGCTTATAAGGAAGGCCTAAAAGTGAAGAAGGACAATACAATTGCTACTGATTCAGGTATCTATGTGATAGATATTTTCCTTTCTATTTCTAGTTCATAGATATTGGATACCGGATGTGGATCTCACATTTGTTTAAATGTGCAGGGACTAAAGAATAGAAAGCTACTCAAAAAAGGTAAAGTTGACCTATGTGTGGGAAATGGAGCAAGAGTTGATGCATTAGCCGTAGGAACATATGATGTTACTTTACCTAGTGGACTAGTACTTGTTTTGAACAATTATTATTATGTTCCGGATTTGAGTAAGAATATTATTTCTATTTCTTGTTTGGATAATGAAGGATATAGTTTTCTTATTGAGAATAAGAAGTTTTCTATTTATTTAAATGATATGCTTTATTGTATTGCAAATTCATTTAATGGTCTTTATATCCTTGATGTTGAGAAACAAAATGATGTTGAAAATATTTATCATGTAAATAAGAAATCTAAACCGAATGATGTGAACAACACGTTCATGTGGCATTCCCGGCTTGGTCATATAAATGAGAAACGCATTTCTAAACTCCATAACGATGGACTTTTAGACTTACATGATTATGAATCATACGAGATATGTGAATCTTGTTTATTGGAAAAAATGACCAAACCACCCTACACTAAGAGTAGTGCAAGGGCTAGTGACTTATTGGCCCTAGTACATACCGATGTATGAGGACCATTAAGCAGCATTGCTAGGGGATGATTTCAGTATTTCATTACATTCACCGATGACTTATCTAGATATGACTATGTCTATCTGATGAAGTCCAAAAGTGAATCGTTTGAGATGTTTAGAACATTTCAAAATGAAGTACAAAATCAACTTGGCAAAACTATTAAAGTACTTCGATTAGATCGAGGTGGTGAATATGTGAGCCAAGAGTTTGACAATCATCTCAAAAACTGTGGAATTGTTTCAGAGTTGACTCCACCCGGAACACCACAATGGAATGGTGTATCTGAGAGGAGGAATAGAACCTTGTTGGACATGGTTCATTCGATGATGAGTCAAGTTGACCTTCATGTTTCCTTTTGGGGACATGCATTAGAGACTGATGCGTTCACACTGAATAGAGTCCCTACTAAATCAGCTTCTAAGACCCCACATGAGATGTGGCATGGAAGAAAATCTAGTTTGCCTTTCATGAAGATTTAGGATTGCGAAGCTTATGTGATGAGACTTGTCTCTGATGAGTTAGCACCAAAATCTGACAAAGTTATTTTTGTTGGTTATCCTAAGGAAACTAAAGGATATTACTTTTACAACCGCAATGAGAACAAAGTGTTTGTTGCTCAATATGGTACTTTTCTTGAAAAAAAGTTTCTCAATAAAGGATCTAGTGGAAGTAAAATTGATCTTGAAGAAGTTCAAGAACCCGAAAATAACATGGAATCGAGAGTAGAGACGAAACCAAGTTCGCAAGGAGTTGTGGAACCGGTTCAAGATGCACAACTCCATCGTAGATCGGATAGGTTACGATCCGAACCCGAGAGATATGGATTTCTCATATCGGAAAGTAATGAAGTGGAAGTCATTGAGAATGACTAACCTACTTCCTATCAAGAAGCGATGTACACTCCTGATTCGGATAAATGGCTAGGAGCCATGGAATCCAAATTACAATCCATGCACGATAATCAAGTTTGGAACTTGATTGATCCACCTGAAGGTGTAAAAACCGTAGGGTGCAAGTGGGTTTTCAATAAGAAGACCAACATGGATGGAAATGTGCATACTTACAAGGCTAGGCTTATAGTAAAGGGATATAGGCAAATTCATGGTACTGACTATGATGAAACCTTTTCGCCTGTTGCAATGCTTAAGTCTATTATAATTTTAATTGCCATAGCCGCATATTACGACTATGAGATATGGCAAATGGATGTCAAAACAGCTTTCCTTAACGGGAAGTTACTTGAGGATGTGTATATGACACAACCTGAAGGGTTTGTCGATCCGAAAAATTCTAACAAAGTATGCAAGTTGAAAAGATCCATATATATGGGTTGAAGCAAGCTTCTAGGAGTTGGAATCTTCGTTTTGATGAATCGATCAAAGAGTTTGGCTTCATCAAGAACGAAGATGAACCTTGTGTATACATGAAGTTCAGTGGGAGCGTAGTATTATTTCTAATATTGTATGTCAATGATATCTTACTCATTGGAAACGATATTCCTGCACTGACTGTCATGTCTTGATTAGGGAAGTGTTTCTCAATGAAGGATATGGGTGAAGCCGCCTACATCCTTGGCATCAAGATCTATAGAGATATATCTAAAAGGATGATTGGCTTGAGTCAAAGTACTTACATTGACAAAGTTCTTAGAAGATTCAAGATGAAAAATTCTAAAAGAGGAAACTTGCCAATGGGTCATGGTATTACTCTTAACAAGACTCAGTGTCTTAAGACAACTGGTGAGCGAAAGAGAATGAATGAGATTCCATACGCTTCGGCTATTGGATCTAAAATGTATGCCATGATTTGTACTAGACCTGATGTCTCGTATGCTCTAAGCATGATGATTCGATACCAATTTGATCCTGGTGAAAACCATTGGATGGAAGTTAAGATGATCCTTAAGTACTTAAGAAGGACTAAGGATGCGTTCTTGGTCTTTGGAGGGATGGAAGATGATCTTGTTGTAAAAGGTTACACAAATGCAAGCTTCCAAACTGACAAAGATGATTTTTGATCGCAATCGAGATTTGTATTTATGCTTAACGGAGGTACAATTTATTGGAAGAGTTCCTAGCAGAGTACCATAGCCGATTCTACAACTGAGGCCGAATATATAGCAGCATCCGATGCAGCTAAGGAGGCAGTTTGGATCAAGAAGTTCATTAGTGACTTGAAAGTTATTCCAAGTATCACTAATCTGGTAGAACTTTATTGTGACAATAATGGTGCCATTGCTCAAGCAAAGGAACCAATGTCACATCAGCGATCCAAACACATACTTAGACGTTTCCATGTCATTCGAGAATTCTTAGAAAGATTAGACGTTAAGATATGGAAAGTATCAACCGATGATAACATAGGGGATCCGCTTACAAAGCCCCTCGTAGAAGCAAATCATGATGGTCATGTTAGGTCCATGGGTATACGATAAATATGAGATTGGGCCTAGTGCAAGTGGGAGATTGTTGGTGTTATGCCCTAGGCGTATAGTTATTTTGACTTATAACTAATATTGTTATGTAATCGTCTTTACCATTTATAATAGAGAATATTTATCTTGAGTATTATATGCTTTACGTGTTTGTTATAATATTTTGTGTCCCTAGTTATTGTGAATAACTAGTATAAGTTGGTAATGGATAATCATAGTGATGATTATATGCATGGGAATGCACATTACACTTATGGGTACTTGTTAGAGAACAAAGTACTGGATTGACCCATCTATGAGATTTATAACATGGTCTATGGTCATATATGTCATGATTAAATCTCATCATAGTCGTGTCATTGAAATCCTTAATACCTGAGATTATCATCGTCTTCCGCATGATGAACGTTGTGTTTGATGTAGTCGAACACTATCTTTAATAGGATAGCAATAAGGTCTATGTTGGCACGATTTGATTCTTGTAGGGAAGAATGATAAGTCAAGATGGGATTTGTCCCTCGTTAAGAGAGATGTCTGCTTGGGCCCCTCAATGAATAGTGAAAGGTCCTGTTTGCTTTAATCAGTTTAAAAGGTTAGGCAATTAAGCTTTGACAGCTGAGGTGAAATCTTAGCTGTCAGATATTAACTGATATAAAAAGCAAGAGTTAAATGTGCAGCGAAATGAATAGTGTTGTAGTATGACATGATTTGCATCATGTATGGGGTCAGAGTAAAAGGTAGATGAGAATGATATGAGGTGTTTAAGGAATAGGGATGTTGGTTTCTGAAGTTGGTTTGATGGGATTGCTGTCTAGGGGTAGATGAGTGGTAAGGTGGTCTAGAGAAGTTTTTTTGTTGAACATGGTTCCTTCCATCCGAGTATTTCCATGTAGGATTCATATTTCCAGAGAATTTTTTATGGTTGTTTGATCTTGGCTGTCTATTGTGATAATGATAGCTTCTTGGTTTGGTGCTATGTTCTTGGTTTTTTCTTTGCCTTGAGGTATCTTTGTCATTGATGCTTTCTTTTTCACTTTCAACAGGAGTTTTCTTCTCTTTTTCCCTTTCTTTATATGATTGTTCCTTTGTTTTGATCGAATGTAATGGTTTTAGCATTTTAACTGAATTAATGTTGTCTAGAACCATTTTCTCAATAACTTTCTCATCAGTTGGAGGAATATATGTTTTTAGAGTTGGGTTTTCAGCTCCTAATCCTGTCTTATCACTAGGATGTATTTGGTTGTAATGAAAAAGAGAAACTGCAGTGCTTGACTTGTTCCAAGATTTGATTTTTTCTTTTAGAGCATTATTTTCCTTTTCAAGAGACTCTGATTTAAATTTACTTTCAAATGATTCAGTAGTTAAATCACTAACTTTCTTTTCCAACATAAGACATTGGTCTGTAAGCCCCTTGTTGCTGTTTTCAAGATTTATGTTTGTTCCTTCTAATTTGTTAATAGTTTTGGCTAGGGATAGATTCTCAGTAATTAAAGGAGCTAGACTAGATTGTTGTTTCATAATTTGAATTGAAAGGGTGCAAACTAATTATTTAAAACCATCAATATTTAAAGAGTTGAAATCGTGTACCTCTTTTAATTGTTCTGCAACTGCTAGTGCTTCAAGATCTTCCTCATTGTCTGATTCTTCATTTTCTTCATTTGTCCTTAGACATGTCATGGCATTTATTTCATCATGACTTGAACTGTGAATTATTTCTTTTGAATAAGACACCTTTTTAGAGTTATTATTTCTTCTTGGTCGAGGCATGGTGGGAGAATGCGGATCTTTCCCAAGTTGTGAGACTTGAAGACACTTAAGTCTTTTGGAAAACGGCTCTGATACCAATTGAAAGGTCCTGTTTGCTTAATCAGTTAAATGGTTAGGCAGTTAAGCTTTGACAGCTGAGGTGAAATCTTAGCTGTCAGATATTAACTGATACAAAAAGCAAGAGTGTAATGTGCAGCGGAATAGATAGTGTTGAAATAATGTAAAGACAAGTGATAAGTGTGTGGGTGTGTGTGTTTTTGTGTGTGATAATACCAAATGGACACAAGAATTTTAAGGTGGTTCAGAGTTCACTCCTCCTACGTCCACCCTCACTGTCAACCTTGGCAAGTGAGATCAATCCACTTAAATCTAGTTCCCGTTAAGATTTACAAAGGATTGGTTAGGCAAGTTCCTTGAACTTCCTCTTCCTAATAAGTATAGTCTATTAGGGATTATGCTCTATACTAAGCAAATTACAATACCCACTTAAAGTCAGTCTTAAGTGGTTACACAATAGTTTATACACCTGAGATCAGTTACAAGTGTCTCAAAGTTTGTTTGATTGTTGGTTGCAGGTGTTGTTGGTGTGGAAGGATTGAGTGTAAGGTTGTAAGGTTGTGTGTTGAAGGGCTTGCAGAAGGTTGTATGAGGTTGTAAGGAGGGATTTGCAGAAGGTTGTATGAGGGCTGTAGAAGGTTATACAGAGGTTGTGAAAAGGCTATACAGAGGTTGTAAAAAGGGTGTGGAAAGTGGTGTGAAAAGGTTTTAGCTGGGAATGTTAAAAGGGTAATTTGGGTCTAATATATAGGAGGAATGAGGAAGTAGCCGTTGGAGAATGGGACATGGTCAAGGTTGTCTTTAATGGGAGTATTCATTGATGAAGTCTGATGAAGTAGCCGTTGGAGTGGTGGGTGAAGGCTTCAATTGGTTGTCTTCATTTCCATTCAATGTTGCTGACAATGCTTCCATGTTTTATGGAATGTGTTTTCTTCTCCTTCAGTATAGGATTTAATTTGAGCAAATAGCAAAAGTAATGTTTGATAAGTTGCACTTGACCACCTTCTCCATTTATGCTCCGTTTGAGTATTTAGCACATATACTCTCACAGGAAACTCCAATGGAAAATATGATTGCATATTCTCGTTCGTCATTGAATCACCTTTCCAATGAGTCTAATATAAGGTATTTTTCAGCCTCGATAGGTGGTGTAAATCATTGTTGAAAAGGAAAGGAAACTTGGAGGAGGTCTTGGGTAACATTTGCAACTTTCCTCTCTGCACACTTTAGACCATTTAACATTGTCCCGTTAAATGATCAATCATCATCAAAACATAAAGTTAGGTCCTAACAATTGAAAGGTCCTGTTTGCTTAATCAGTTAAATGGTTAGGCAGTTAAGCTTTGACAGCTGAGGTGAAATCTTAGCTGTCAGATATTAACTGATACAAAAAGCAAGAGTGTAATGTGCAGCGGAATAGATAGTGTTGAAATAATGTAAAGACAAGTGATAAGTGTATGTGTGTGTGGGTGTGTGTCTGTTTGTGTGTGATAATACCAAATGTACACAAGAATTTTAAGGTGGTTCAGAGTTCACTCCTCCTACGTCCACCCTCACTGTCAACCTTGACAAGTGAGATCAATCCACTTAAATCTAGTTCCCGTTAAGATTTACAAAGGATTGGTTAGGCAAGTTCCTTGAACTTCCTCTTCCTAATAAGTACAGTCTATTAGAGATTATGCTCTATACTAAGCAAATTACAATACCCACTTAAAGTCAGTCTTAAGTGGTTACACAATAGTTTATACACCTGAGATCAGTTACAAGTGTCTCAAAGTTTGTTTGATTGTTGGTTGCAAGTGTTGTTGGTGTGGAAGGATTAAGTGTAAGGTTGTAAGGTTGTGTGTTGAAGGGCTTGCAGAAGGTTGTATGAGGTTGTAAGGAGGGATTTGCAGAAGGTTGTATGAGGGCTGTAGAAGGTTATACAGAGGTTGTGAAAAGGCTATACAGAGGTTGTAAAAAGGGTGTGGAAAGTGGTGTGAAAAGGTTTTAGCTGGGAATGTTAAAATGGGAATTTGGGTCCAATATATAGGAGGAATGAGGAAGTAGCCGTTGAAGAATGGGACATGGTCAAGGTTGTCTTTAATGGGAGTATTCATTGATGAAGTCTGATGAAGTAGCTGTTGGAGTGGTGGGTGAAGGCTTCAATTGGTTGTCTTCATTTCCATTCAATGTTGCTGACAATGCTTCCATGTTTTATGGAATGTGTTTTCTTCTCCTTCAGTATAGGATTTAATTTGAGCAAATAGCAAAAGTAATGTTTGATAAGTTGCACTTGACCACCTTCTCCATTTGTGCTCCGTTTGAGTATTTAGCACATATACTCTCACAGGAAACTCCAATGGAAAATATGATTGCATATTCTCGTTCGTCATCGAATCACCTTTCCAATGAGTCTAATATAAGGTATTTTTCAGCCTCGATAGGTGGTGTAAATCATTGTTGAAAAGGAAAGGAAACTTGGAGGAGGTCTTGGGTAACATTTGCAACTTACCTCTCTGCACACTTTAGACCATTTAACATTGTCCCGTTAAATGATCAATCATCATCAAAACATAAAGTTAGGTCCTAACAAATAGTATTGATGAAATGTGTGGCCACACTCTAGAGATTTGATAGAGATCAAATGCACTTGGATTATCAACATATTCGGAATCGAGAAAGCATTGAACAATATAAGTTGATGTGGACAATGACTTATGTTCAATATGACATCGTGTGACAAAGGGATTGTGACATTGATCTATCAAGGAATCAAGCTTTGATGTTATATTTAATTGGGTGGACATAATGACTTGCTAGAGATCAAATATGTCTTGTGAGGTTGATGTTTCAACTCACTACGAACATAAAATATAATTCCTAAAGGGTCACACACAAAGAACGAATTGAAAATGACTCAAAAATGGAAAAGGGGAGGGGGCGATCGCGCCCTATGGTAGGGGGCGATCGCGCATTTTCTCTTGACTAAAGGGGCGACCGCGCGTTTTGGTGGGGGCGATCGCGCCTTTTCTATGGACAAAGGGGGCGATCGCGCGCCCTACCATCCGTACAGTTCCATTTTGGCTTTAGATTAGGATTTTTCTCCCTAATTGTTAGAGATATTTATAAAGTATAAATAGCCCCATTCTCCCAAGCCAAGACACACGAATTTTAGAGCTTGAGAAACACAAATCTCTTGATTTTGATTACGAATCAAAGATCAAAACACCCTAGATTCAATTCCATATTAGCCATAGATTATTGAAAAGAGTTTCAACAATCAAAGGATCATCTTGCAATCCAACAAGATTCGATCTTGGTTCGTTCGTGTGTGGATTACCGATAGAGGGTGATTGCTTTATCACCTAAAGCTTGAAGGCCTACGTTGTTGATTTATCACAAGGAAGAATAAGGAAGAAGAAGATCAAAGTTTTGTATTGTTACACAAGGGTGTACAATTACAGAAAAATAATACAATATAAATTGATAAAAAACAGAAAATAAAAAGGAGAAGTTGTTGAATTTCTGCACGAGCCCAATGAAACCACTGTCTCCTTATGACATATTCGACTCCTCACCGAGTGTGCTTGAGATTTCTTGAGTCGCTTGTCTCCCAGGATAGAACGTGCGGACCGGGGGCACTTTGCACCTAAAGTTCCCGGCGAGTTGAATTGTGCTTGAACAATATCACCACTTCTTTGTATATGCAAGCTAGGAGGCCAAGGAAGGATATGACAATATGCAACCAAAGAGAAAATGGAAGAGGATTTGCAGGAGCAAATGTGTATTTTTCTGCTGTGTTCTTATGATTTTCAAGCTTGTCAACATCATTATATAGCCAAGAATCAAAACGGCCATTTTAGAATTTAATTTTCGCATTAATCACAATTAAAAACTCGAAATTAAACCTATTAAAGCCAAGAATCAAAACGCCATTTTAGGATTTAATTTTCGCATTAATCACAATTAAAACCTGAAATTAAACCTATTAAACCGAGATTATTAAACCCATTTAATATCCGGATTTATGTTTTGATACTTATTGCTTGGCTGTTACAATTTGAAAATTCACACAATCATCAATGCCCATTTTGATTCAAAACCAATTTTGATTTACAAAATCAAAATTTATTTGGCCAAATCCTTTGAGCATCTATATTTAATTCATCCAAAACCCATTTTGGACAATTAAATATTTTATTTCACAAACACAAACCAATTAAGTAATTTGACAAAATTACCCTTTAGAAATTAAACCATTAATTTCCTTCAAAACACACCATTTTTCCAACAATCCCGACTCAAAAGTTAAATTACGAATCGTGTACGAAAGACAAATTCGCAACCAAGGTTAGTAAAATTTATTTCATAGTTTTAATCTCTTCATGTTAGACGGGTTCATGGATAGGATTTTGTTATTTGCTAAATCTTCTGCTGCGCATGTAACCCAAAATCCAACATATTTAACTCTTTAAATTACTAAAGCTCTCTAAGGCCCTCTAACGTCCATTCACAGTTTTAACGATTTTGGTTATTTTGATTAATTTTAGATAATACGCATGTAATAATACGCATGTAATAATGGACATATAACACATAATGAACGAATTTATGGATTCATAGCATTCGCACATCATTAACCGAGTCAATTTTGGCATAATATATTGAGGAATCAAATTTTAGCAATGCAAATTTTGGCTCGTTGCGCCAAGGAATCTTGTTCAAGCAACTTGTCAATTTATATAACACAATATTTTGGGGGAAACTAGTTTCTCCCTAAGTTATAAAAAGTCCTGTTTTTTTAAACTGATCTTATATTCGTCAAATATTTGCAAGTTGAAAAAAATTGGACTTTTTATAATTTATGGAGAAACTGATTTCTCCCAAAACTTACTCTTTATATAAATGTTAATTTATTTTATACCTACGTCTCATGTGAAGAATCTTTGTCAAGCAACTTGTTAATTTATAATTTTATATTGCCGTCAAGATAATTTTTTTTAATTATTGTGATATTGTCTATTGTTTATGTGTTGTGAAAATTGTTCCCTAAATAATGGTTTATTTTTAAAAATTTTTTGTTTTTACATGAGTATCCATTTTTTGAAGTTAATTACTCCCTCTGTCCCTAAATGTTTGTCCCATTTCCCCTTTTTCTTTTTTCCAAAAAGTTAGTCTCATTTCCAAAATTAAAGCTTCAAAATCACTAAATTTTCAAAACTTGTAACATTTAGAGACGGAGTATTACATAACGACGGTGTATATTATCAATAATATTCAAGGCGTTCGTAAAAATAACCAAAATTAAAGCTTCAAAATTACTAAATTAAAATGTTTGAAAAGTCAAATGGAACAAACATTTAGGGACGGAGGGAGTATTAAACACTCCATCAAACATTTTGCTGAGAAACACACCATCAAATACAATGTTCTAATTCACACTTCCAATAATGGTGTAATATAGTGTGATAATTAACGGTGTTTATGTATTAGTGTTACTAATAAGAGTTAAAATTAACTTTTCTTTATTAAATGCCAAAAAAAAAAAAAAAAATAACATTCATGTATGTTAAAAGAGTATGAAAATACTCTTATATCATTTTAAATCTTTGTGATTCTGATTTTAAAATTAATTTGTATATTTTAGGTTCGGAAATAATTGGTAATATAGAATTAGTGACTAACTGCTATAACAATTTGATTTAAATATGTTTTGTATTTTATTAGGGATTTTACTCAAGAAGAAAGGGAAACACTCTTAGGCTGATAAGGAAAGAAGAATATTTTTAAATAAGGAAGAGAATGAACGAATCCTTGTTGAAGAAGGATTGCTCTCACTTTATAAATATAAAGAGGCCGCCCCTTTCGTTTTGATACATGGATTTTAGAGAGAAAGAATGAAGTATATATTTTCATTGAGTCCTTTTTATGTGTTCTTGAAGTTCAGATCATTGAAACTTCGAGAGTGTTTTTTATGTTTTGTGTTCTTAGTATAGAACCAATTTGATCTTTTAGTAAGTTTGTTTTTCTTTCATTGTAAGTTTTTCTTTACAATTTGTTCTTAATAAAGTTGTGTTTTATGAAAGTTTTCCGGCTTTTGCTTGCTGAAGTGTTTATTATTTCGCTGCATTTAATTCTTATTCCGTTGCATTTAATTCTGTTCGGGTGAGTTTATTCTATTGTCGAGTTGTGTAGACACTTGTTAGGACAGTTGTGTAAACAACTGTACACACAAGTCACCGCACAAGTGTGAACAGTCTCAGCTACAATTCTTTCTTAGGTTTTATATATAGGGTTGGAGAGAATATTATAGTAGTTAAGAATGATTCTTTTGGTATAAACCAAAACGACAAATGAGAATTCATAACATTACAAATAGGATCGTTCCATAGTGCTAAAGTGTTCATCTTTCAACTGGCTGCATAAGATGGCTAGTAAAAGGGTAGAGGCAGAAATAATCTCCAGCCAAAACATTAAGCCTTCCTCTGAAACCCCTCAAAACCTAAAATGTCACAAAACTTCTTTGCTAGATCAACTCGCTATGCAATTATACATTCCCATGATGTTCTTTTTCGAATCCAGTGAATTCTCCGACCGCTTGTCTTTGTCGGACATCCTCAAAAATTCTTTATCTGAAACCCTAACAAGATACTACACATTTTCCGGCCAACTCGCAAAAGATGGTCTCTCCATTGATTGTAACGACCACGGAGTTCTGTTAGTGGAAGCCCAAATCAAATGTCGCCTACTTGATTTTCTTCAAGATCCTGACCGAGCGACACAAAGTTTACTATTTCCAGAGGGTTACCTTTGGAAAGAAAAGGCGAGCGAAGATTGTAGCTTACTTGGGATTCAAATAAGTTATTTCGATTGTGGAGGAGTGGGGATTTGTATGTCTATTTCCCACAAGATTGCGGATGGTTGCACTATTAAAAGCTTTGTCCAGGACTGGGCCAATGCCGCATCAGGTAAATCACCTGACGTTGCAGTATTGGCACCACCAACTTTCGTCGCAGAATCCATACTACAGTTGAATTTATTGAATCACTCCGAAATTGAGATCGGACAGAAAAACAATATTGTTACTAAGCGATACACATTTGATGGTTCTAAGCTTGTGGCCTTAAAGAAGTCAATTGGTTTAGACACGGCCAGTAGAGTTCAAATCGTGACAGCATTACTGTACAAATGTGCAATAACATCTTCGCTAAAAAACTCACTTTTGATTCAAAATGTGAATATGCGTGGACGAGTTTGCCTGCCCTTATCTGAAAATTCCATTGGGAATTTCACTTGGTTCTACACCATATCGCCAACGAAATCAAGTATAAACGAATTCGTCGTTGAGTTGCAGAACGGAATTAGGCAATTCTTGGACAAGAACAAGAAAGTGAATGATTGGTTATTGGAGATACATGAGAGTACTAAAGAGGTTAAAACATTGTTTGATGATGTTGATGTTTATAGGTTTTCTAGCTTTTGCAGGTGGCCATTTTACGAAATGGATTTCGGGTGGGGAAAACCTAAATGGGTTAGCATGGCTGATTCAGTGGTGAAGAATGCATTTATTTTGTTTGATATGCCGGACGGAGATGGGATCGAAGCGGTTGTAAACCTAGAAGAAGAGGACATGAAGGTTTTTCAACAAAATGAAGAGCTTCTTGCCTTTGCTACCACCAAGCATTAGTTTGTGTATGTTCCTGTTTCTTCTTAGTTGACTGTATCTTTAAAGTGCTCTAGTGGCAATTACGTGTGATTCTGTTGTGAATATAGCCCTCCACTACCCAAGCAAATCCACAAGAACAATAAGAGCATACAAACAAAGCACAAGAAATCAAAGCACAGAAAGAACACAGAAATTGTTAACCCAGTTCACCAATATGTTTGGCTACGTCTGGGGGCACTACCAAGCCAGGATCTTGCACTATGATATGTTTGTATGAAGTTACAATGAGTTTTGGGGCGGCGGAACTTTGCTTAAATATATGCCCTAGAATACAACCAAACCCTAGATGGACAAAAGGAACCCGAAAATTGGCCTAAAACAGGGCCCAAAATTTTTCCTCCCCGACAAGAGCGCGGTCGCCCTCCGTAGCTGCGCGGCCGCCCTCAAATCCAAGTAATTCTGCACCCTCGTTCTGTCCTCCAGCGCGGCCGCCCTTGCCTCCTGCGCGGCCGCTCAGAACGACAGTAGCTCCGACGATTTTCTTCCCTTTTTGCTCCGAAATCTAACCCGGTTGGTCCTCTATCCCAACAATCTCCCACCTAGAGATCAACCGCATATATAAGCCCCGTATCCGTTCTTCAACTCATCCTTGGTGTCCTCCTAGTGCTCACCTCGATCATGGTAGTGCCATCCTCCTCTCCTATTCTCCAAGCCCAATTGAAGCTATGCACAGCTTCAATTTCTCAAGGTTTACAACCTTTGTCAACATGTCAGCCGGGTTCTCCGATCCCAATATCTTCTCCAGCCTTAAGATCTTCCTTTCCAAGAGATGCCTGATGTAGTGAAACCTCAGTTCAATGTGCTTCGTCCTAGAATGAAACGCCGGATTCCTAGCCAAATGTATTGCGCTCTGACTGTCACTGTAGAGAGCGTTACCTCTTCGCGTCTTCACAAGTTCACCCAAGAAGTTCTGCAACCATACCATTTCTTTACTCGCCTCTGTCACTGCCACATATTCTGCTTTTGCAGTCGACTGAGCCACGATCTTCTGCAATTTAGAAGCCTAGGAGATTGCCGTACCACCCAATGTGAAAACATAACCCGTAGTACTTCTCCTCTTGTCTAGATCGCTTGATGCCAAATCCGCATCAACATAACCTGCTAACACGATCTCCTTGCTTGAGAAACATAGAGCCTTACCAGCAGTACCCTTTAAGTAACGCATGATCCATTTAACCGCTTCCCAATGTTGCTTTCCTGGATTGCCCATGAACCGGCTGACTACTCCCACCGCATGTGCAATGTCCGGCCTTGTACACACCATTGCATACATTAGACTCCCCACTGCTGAAGCATATGGAGTCATCTCCATCTTGTCACGCTCTTCCTTGCCCATAGGTGAGTCCTTCTTGGATAGCTTGAAGTGCATACCCAATGGTGTCCCTGTTGGCTTCGCCTCTTCCATGCAAAACCTTGCCAAGACTTTCTCAACGTATTCTGCTTGTGAAAGAACCAACTTACCCGACTCCCTATCCTGGTCAATTCGCATGCCCAAGATTTTTCTGGCCTCCCCCAAATCCTTCATCTCGAACCGTTCTGACAACTGAGCCTTCAATCTGTTTACCTCTCTACTGCTAGAGCCCGCTATTAGCATGTCATCCACATATAACAGCAAGATTATGTACCCATTGTCCGTGTTCTTGAAGTAGCAACAGTGATCTGCCTCACATCTGATAAAATCAATATCGTGCATGAATCCATCGAACTTTTTGTACCCATCGCCTAGGAGCTTGTTTAAGGCTATACAAGCTCTTAGTCAATCTGCAAACCAGTTCCTCGCTACCCTTAGACAAGTAACCCTCTGGTTGTACCATATAAATTTCTTCCTCCAAATCCCCATGAAGAAAGGCCGTCTTTACATCCATCTGTTCCAGCAACAAGTTATCTGCCACTACTATCCCCAGAACCATTCTGATAGTGGTCATCTTCACAACAGAAGTGAAGACCTCGGTGTAGTCAATACCATACTTTTGCTGAAACCCTTTTACAACCAACCTTGCCTTGTAACACTTACTGCCGTTTGCTTCCTCCTTAATCCTGTAAACCCACTTGTTATGCAATGCCTTCTTCCCCTTAGGCAGTCTAATCAACTCCCAAGTTTTGTTGGCCTTCAATGAGTCCATCTCATCGTCCATCGCAGCTTTCCACTTATTACAGAGTGCACTACAAACAGCCTCCGCATAACATTCCGGTTCCCCATTATCTGTCAACAATAAATAGTAATTGGAAGGAGTATACCTGTCAGGCGATCCACGCAACCTGCTGGATCTACGCAGCGGAATATCCGGTTCCGGAGTATGTGGTTCATCTTCGGTGACCCCCGACCATGGTCATCATGAACCGTTTTGCTCCCACCCGAGTGCGGAATATCCACCTCTACAACCTCCGGTTACGAACTAATATCATCGAGATGCCCCTTCTGTCCTTATGCAATATGCACATTCATTGAATACCACATCTCGACTACGAATAATTTTATGGTTTTGGTCATCCCAAAAACTTATACCCGAAGTCATCCCCGCCATACCCTATAAACGTACATTTTACAGATTTTGCATCTAACTTAGTTCTATCAACAGAATCAATATGAACATATAAAACGCAGCCAAATATGCGAAGAAAGGACAGATTTACCTGCTTGCCACTCCATGCTTCCTCTGGAATTCCATTCCCCAATGGTACCGATGGTCCCCTATTGATCAAGAAAGCCGCCGTGTCAGCTGCATATGCCCAGAACGTCTTCGAAAGTCCACACTTCAATCTCATACTTCTTGCCCGCTCGTTCAATGTCCTGTTCATCCTCTCTGCAACCCCATTGAGTTGTGGTGTGCACTTTGGAGTCTTCTCCATGCGAATACCATTCGCTGCATAATATTCCCTAAACTCATCGAGCTCATACTCCCCACCATTATCTGATCTTAAGCACTTAAGCTTAAGTCCCGTCTGATTCTCCACCAAGGCCCTCCACTTCTTGAATACCTCGAAAGCTTCATCTTTCCCCTTTAAGAAGTAGACCCAGACCTTCCTTGTTGAATCATCAATAAAGGTCATGTAATATGACGCACCACCCAGAGAAGTTACCGGAGATGGTCCCCACAAGTCCGTGTGGACCAGTTCTAACTTTACTTCCCTCAAAGCCCTACCTGTCCTCAAGAAATTACTTCTCCCCTGTTTGCCAAACACACAATCTTCGCAGATCCCCACGTTGACTGTCTTCAAACCCGGTAGTAGTCCCTTTGAACAAAGTACTTTCATCCCCGTCTCACTCATGTGACCCAATCGACAGTGCCACAAATCAGTATCACCCTTGGCTGACGCCACCGCGATACTATCCTTGGTGTTATTCGCCAAATACAATGTCCCCTCCTTATTACCCCGAGCGATCTCACAATCCTCCTTGGTAATAACCCGGTTCTATGACTGAATGTTACCTTGTAACCTTCTTCGTCCAACAGCCCAACTGATAATAGGTTCTTTTTCAAACCCGGAATGTGCCTGACCCTGTTCAGATGTAAGACCTTCCCGTCCGATGCTCCTATTCTGACATCCCCCTTCCCCTTGATTTCCAAAGGCTCGCCATCCGCCAGATAGACCTTACCGAAATCACCGGAAGTATAATTCTCCATCTCTTCTGCATTCCCGCAAGAGTGGAATGATGCCCCCGAATCCAGCACCCAAGATTCTAGTGCACTACTAACACTCAGAACCAGTACATCATCACCTTCGACTGTCACATTCACCGAGTTGCCCCCACGATTGGGACAATCCTTCTTGTAGTGTCCCAACTCCTTACAGTGATAGCACTGAACTGATCCATTTGCAACCCTTGGTTTGTCTCTGATCTCCACGGTCTTGCCCTTACCACTGTGAAATGGGATATTCATTAAGTGACACTCGATTTAAACCATATTAAAAATATTAATTTAATTTTGAGAGTCGCCACACCACTTTGATATAGCCCAAAGCTTTGAAAAAAGGCTAAGCATGTGATTGGGTTCGGGGGTCAAGTTACAACAGAAGAAGAAACGCTATCACTCCTATTGCCCGACGGATCGGTCTTTCTAGCATGTGGGGTGTTGGTTGTGTGCGGTGTTTACAGGAATAGATAGAAGAAGTGGGATCATGCATAAGGAGGAGGGGAGAGAAAGAATTAATTGATGATCACACCTTAGAACCTTTGAGTTAGGCCCTCGAAAGGTGCACTAATCAACGTTCATTCTTGGGGAATTGTTGATCATGGGATAATTATTACTAAAGTGGAAGGTAAGAAATAGTTCCTAGATCCATCGGGTTTCTTGGACGAAACCTTAGATCATCCTCGGCTATGCATATTTAAATATATTGAAATAGTCCTAAATCTAGCATAAAGGCACAATTAAATATATATTAAGCATGCAAGTAAATTATTCTAATATAGCAATAGTAATAATAGGGAACGAAATATTAATAAAAGGCTTACCAATTGTAGCAAGGCTTTGGGATTCGAATCTAGGGCGATTCGAAGAATGTGGGGAGAGGTACGGAAAGGAGAATCAAGTATAGTCTTGACTTCTCCGTGGGAAAATATGTTGTGTGATGATGTATGGAAAGGAAATTCAAGTATAGTCTTGACTTCCCTCTTGAAAATTGTGTGTGATGGAACAAATCAAGTGTCGTCTTGATTTCTCCTTTGAGAATCCGTGTGTTGTGGAAATAAACCAAGTTTAGTCTTGATTCGTATACCGAGAGAGCGTGTGTGGGGAGATGTGGGGAAAAAACTGTGTTGAAAACGGATACCCAGTGCACGTATTTATAGTGCTTGGGGAATTGGGCTGGACCAAGGAAAGGGTCGATCGGCCTTAATAATAAGGGTCGATCGGCACAAAAAGGCAAGGGTCGATCGGCACCAAACATAATGGTCGATCGGCACTAAAAATAATGGTCGATCGAACCCAAAAAATAAGGGTCGATCGGCACTATCTTCTGGCGTACTTTCCACGCGTACGGCTGACGGCGGAGGGAACAGAATAAAAAGATTAATTTAGGGTTTGTTAATTAGACCGGGCCAGGATATTTAAAATACCTTTTTTAGGACCGGGTACTAACAACCACCCACCACGTTCTCCCTAGATTCAGTTCTCCCTTGTTTGCTAGTACCCGGCCTTCCCCTGCTAGTAGTAACTAAGGCCGATCCCGAAGCAGTCGATGTCCCCAACTTCTTCATGCGATTTTCCTCGCCCAAGAGAAAGTCTTTAACATCATCATACTTCAATTTGTTTTTACCTGCTGAAGCATTGATCGCTGTCACCGTCCCGCTCCAACTTCCTGGTAAAGACGCTAGCAACGAGCACGCATGAACCTCATCATCAAACGTAATCTCCAACGCAGTCAATGAGTCTATAACATCCATAAACTCATCGATGTGTTTAGCTAAGGATCCTCCCTCTTGCATCTTGAGACTACCCATCTTGCGTATCAAATCAACCTTGTTTGCAGCAGATGGAGTTTCAAATCTCTCAGTAAGATAATCCAATAGCTCCTTTGTGGTTTGTGCCTTTTTGGTAGTCTTACGCAATCCACTTTGACAAAGTAGATCTGACCACCCCTAGGGCCTTTCGATCCATGAGTTCCCAATCTTCCTGCTTTTCTTCTTCCGATTTGACACCCTTTAGAGGCTTATAGAGTTCTTTGTTATACAGGAGATCCTCTATCTGCATCCTCCAAAATCCGTAGTCAGACCCATCGAACTTCTCAACCGCCTGTTTGTCCTTGCCCATTCTTGATTGCTTGACAACACCCAATCGCTCGATAAACCAATCTTACGATTAAACCCTGATCTGGAACCAAGGCTCTGATACCAGTTGTTGTGAATATAGCCCTCCACTACCCAAGCAAACCCACAAGAACAAAAAGAGCATACAAACAAAGCACAAGAAATCAAAGCACAGAAAGAACACAGAAATTGTTAACCCAGTTCACCAATATGTTTGGCTACGTCCGGGGGCACTACCAAGCCAGGATCTTGCACTATGATATGTTTGTATGAAGTTACAATGAGTTTTGGGGCGGAACTTTGCTTAAATATATGCCCTAGAATACAACCAAACCCTAGATGGACAAAAGGAACCCGAAAATTGGCCTAAAACCGGGCCCAGAATGTTCCCTCCCCGACAAGAGCGCGGTCGCCCTCCGTAGCTGCGCAGCCGCCCTCAAATCCAAGTAATTCTGCACCCTCATTCTGTCCTCCAGTGCGGCCGCCCTTTCCTCCTGCGCGGCCGCTCAGAACGACAGCAGCTCCGACGATTTTCTTCCCTTTTTGCTCCGAAATCTAACCCGATTGGTCCTTTATCCCAACAGATTCATATGTGTGAGATTCATATTTATGAAAGTTTCAGTTTCCCATCATCTCTTAATTTCAAATATGTCAAACAACACGTTCAGTCGGTAAATCATTGATTAGGCACCCTACACGCCGACTAGTCAAGCTGGGCGTTGCCTACCTCCGAGATCCATCTTGATATTTTAATATAATTATGAAATATTTGGTACTAAAACGGGGTCGTTTATTATTAGTATAAATTCCAAAATATCCACGAACCGAACACTTAAGTAGTTAATTGATTCACTGGAATCTCAAATATCAGTCTAGGATTTACAAACAAATTTCCCAAATCAGGCATCTTAGTTCTCTCTTCATCTTCATCTTTGTTTGTTCGTTTCCGACACCTATTGTTTGATGGGGTTAGAGTACTAAACAAGAACAAACTCAGGGAGGATTCAAGTCGGGGTGCAAGAGAGAGATCAAAGGAAAAATTGGAAAAATTGACTTGCACAACCGTGCTAAAAATAAGGCACGACCGTTGATAAGTGACTATTTCATAGTCATTTATAGCATTATATCTATATCATTTATTAATTTTTATTTTTATTTAGTCTTCATTTAGTATAATTTAGCCTCTTTTATTCTATATATTGGATTTTATGCTTGTTGATATTTTTATGCATTTATACAGGTCTTAAGGTCCATTTTTAGACCAATTGAAGCTTGGGACATGATAAAGGATCAAAGCAAGACGGGACAGCTTGAAATATGAACAACAATGCCAAAACTTCACTGGAGCGGCTGTGCTCTATAAAGTGGAGCGGCCGTCCAACTGCCTCTGTCAAGCCAAAATGGCCCAAGTCCATTGGAGCAGCCGTGTAGCAAAAAATGGAGCGGCCATGCATTCAAACCAGTTCAAAATGAAAATTGGCGCCAAGGCTTGCATGGCCGTGCAAGTTACAACGCATGACCGTGCACTTACTGTTCCAGATTCATAAAGGCACCTTTTGAAGACAACTTTTTATAGAGTTGCATCCCTAGCTTAGATTGCCTATATAAAAAGGCCATTATAACCAGTTTTAATCATCTGAAAGGATCAGATTATATTGAGAATTCATAGCAAAACACTTTAACATCATATATTTATACACAATTCTTCAAGAAGCATCAAATATTCTTAAGAGTTCTTGTACACCTTTGAAGATTGTGAATGAAATACACTATGGAAGACTTCTTTCCTGCCTTTGTCTCTTCTACCAATTATAAGAATAAGTGTCTCTTTCTTACTTATATCTCTATGCTTATTTCTTATTTTACTATGATGAATGACTAGTGAGTAATCCTCCATTTCTTGGAATTGGAAACTCGGCTATTACGTATTCACCTTTAGAATTCATGCTTCTTCTCCATGTCGAATCAATTCTCTTCATATCAATCTTAATGCTTACAATAGGGAGACGTCCTAGGTTGTATAATCTTAGTTAATCAAGAGAATCTTGATTAGCGGAATCCTATGAATTGAACTAGGCTTCATTAATCACAAAGTGTAGTTTAATGACCTAGGGATGATCCTTTAGTGGAGAATACGTGAGAATAAACTGAACTTAACGGATTTTGTCTTATATGGAACCCTTGAGAGGTAAGTCGGGTTGCCCGCTCGTGACAGGCGGGAATACCATTAACGAAACCTTGAGAGATAGGTCGTGTTAGTCTTAAAATACATGTGCTAGGCCTTCACCCATGAGTAGTTAGCACAACTTAGCGTATCATCCTTGATTTCTGACATTTTCATCTTAAAATAATTTCTTCATATCATTCTTAAATACCTACAAATATAAAGACGTCTATATTTGTATGAACCCTAGTTAATTGAGAGAAGGACGTAGCTGTGAATCTCGATTAGCGAAAGCATATGAAGTAAACTAGGTTGCATTAATCATGCGAGTAGTTTAACGGCCTAGGAATGTTCTTTGAATGGAAAGTACGTGGACTTTGCAAGCATTAATGGATTCTTACTAATTATGGGTCATCGAGAGATAGAGCATAATTAGTGAAGAATACAAATACTACTTGCTTGATCGTGAGAAGTAGTATAGGCTGAATGTACAATCCTTGTTATTTTGATGAAAACCTTTATTTAAGCATGATTACTTGATGAATTTATGTTGCTTGAATCCCAATCTCGAGAATAATCTATAGTATAAATGAGGGTGGTCTTTCTACTGTTCAATGAACAGTTCTAACGGCGGAAATTCCCATTTTGCCCTCACTATTTTGTCCCTTTCCCACTTTGCCCTTAAAAAAAATATTTTTTTTTTAAATTAAAAAAAAATTAAAATTTTTTTTTTTAAAAAAAAAACGTGGCCTTGGACACGGGCATGGGCTAGTTTTATTATAAGTTAGAGTAGTTTGTGTATGTTTCTAGTATTTTCTCACACCAATTCATATCTCCCCCAATCATTTTTATCTATATATTTATATAAAGACAAGTATCATACAAAGTAAACCCTGTCTCTGTGGGATCGACCCGTACTTGCATTAGCTATACTATTATAGCCCGTGCACTTACGGTATTTAAAAGAACCATTAGGTTTGAAACGAACAACCGTGCAACTGGGAGATGGTTTTGTAGACATGCTTGACACGACCGTGCTAGGAATAAGGCATGACCGTGCGGACGGGTAGAAGGCCAAAAGAAGTTTACTAGGATTTGGTTTCCTAATTGTGATAGATGTCTTGCTTGGAGAGAAAGAAGTATTTTCTTGGACATGAATCCTTATTGATCTAGGACTAGATTTATTGCACTATAAATACTTGTGATAGCCTAAAAACAAATTTGTAACATCATTGAAAATATTGGAGTGAATATTTTGGCTTAGTAGTGCCTCCGGAGGTAGTTGTTGTTGCAATGAACCGGGTAAACAATTCATTTGTGTTTCTTTGAGTGTGATTTACTTTACGTATGTGTTATTCTTATTGATCTCTCCATTGTCTTGGGCCGTTCCGCTGCGTGATTTCTCGAACTTAGGCATTAAAGCTCTGATTTTTTCGATCCATAGCTTGGCTTGTCTTTTGCCTTGAATTTCTTGGGGGCTTTGGAGGATGGAAATAAGGTGTTGATCGAAAAGTTTAATGGGACGGATTTCAATTTTTGGAAGACGCGGATCGAGGATGTTTTGTGGAACAATGATTTGTATTTCCCATCAAACGAAAAGCCGGCGGACATGGAGCAAGCAAAATTCGCAATTTTGGATCGGAAAGCATTGGGTCTTATTAGGCAAATGTTGGCCAAAGATGTGTCGAAGAATATTTTGGAGGCGAAGACTACCATGGAGATGTTACAGATGTTGGCGAGCATATACGAGGCACCATCGGCGAAAAACAAGGTTCATCTAATGAGGAAGTTGTTGAACATAAGGATGGTGGAGGGCATGTCGACAACAAAACATATAAGTGAATTCAATTCTACTGCGACCCAACTATCTTCCATGGACATTACTCTTGATGGCGAGGTACTAGCATTGATTTTACTTTCTTTTTTGCCAGAAAGTTGGGATACGACTGCGATAGCAGTGAACGTATCAACGGGGAAGGTGAAGTTGAAGTTTGTGGATGTCGTGGATGTGATCCTTGGCGAAGAAATTTGGAGGAAGAGCAAGACTGAAACAAGCGAGCTAGCACTAAGTGTCAGTGAAAAGAGTAAGGGAGGCAAGAATACTATTACTTGCTTTGGATGTGGGAAGAAGTGACATTATAAGAGATATTGTTCAGACAAGTCGGGCGGTGAGAAGGTATTGAATGTCGCTGAAGAAATTGCGGATGCATTAATCTTGGGTGGGAGCAGTCCAACGGATTCGTGGGTTTTTGGATTCAGTCGCGACGTTTCATTTGTGAACTAGTGCGGAAGGGTTGGAGCAGTACATTTCGAGAGATTTTGGGGTTGTTCGTTTGGCAAACAATAATTCGGTCAAGGTCCTTGGAAAGGGGGACGCTCGGGTCAAAGCAACGGATGGGACTGTGTTGCGGCTTCGTGATGTGCGACATATTATGGACTTGAATAGGAACCTGATTTCTATAAGCCAACTTGGTATTGAAGGTTGTGTGGTGACCTTCGGTTGTGGGACATGAAAGGTAAACCATGGAGCTAGCTTGGTAGCTCGAGGCGGTTTGGAAAATATGTTGTATACCACATGCAACATGGGTTGTTGGAGGAAACAAGGGGACACTCCAATGATAAATGGTGGTGGCCGAGAATGCCATGGTGGGAGAAATTTCACTAAACGGCATGTTAGTAAATAATTGGGTAATGAAGTTGGCCGATGCGGAGCCAATGTGGCCAACATGGGAGCGAGATATAGAATAGTGATGTGATGGGTTACTAAAGACACGCAAAGGTTCCAAGCTTGTGGCTGTGTGGGGCACGAGGATTCGCTCTGTAAAATATCATTAGTTAGCAAGCAAGGTGACCTTCCGTTGTGGGATATGAAAGGTAAACCGTGGAGCTAGCTTGGTAGCTCGAGGCGGTTTGGAAAATATGTTGTATACCATATGCAACATGGGTTGTTGGAGGAAACAAGGGGACACTCCAATGATAAATGGTGGTGGCCGAGATCTCCATGGTGGGAGAAATTTCACTAAACGGTATGTTAGTAAATAATTGGGTAATGAAGTTGGCCGACGCGGAGCCAATGTGGCCAACATGGGAGCGAGATATAGAATAGTGATGCGATGGGTTGCTAAAGACACGCAAAGGTTCCAAGCTTGTGACGGTGTGGGGCACGAGGATTCGCACTATAAAATATCATTAGTTAGCAAGCAAGTGAGTGGGGATGTGCAAGGAGGATCATTGGAAATGAAGACTCAAGGCATGGTGTAACCGACAGTTATTATAATGTCCAAAAATGTCATATCTTGTTTAACTCATATTTATAATTTGTGTCAATATGTGTTTATATGATTTTAAGATTTAAATACATATTTGTTATAATTGATAATATGTTTAAAGATAGTTACATGTATTTTGGACTAAAGAGTAATTTGAACAAGGTTAGGAGAGTTAATTGTCAAAAT
>JAFEMH010002919.1:197500-301884 GCA_022495995.1 Adenophora triphylla var. japonica
GGGGACGACTCGTCCCCTACGGGACGACTCATCCTGGCGGCGCTGGAAACCCGTTTTGGCTTGGAAAAAGGACTATTTTCCTTATAGGTTAGGGATTTATAAAAGGTATAAATAGAATCCTTTTGTCCCAGCCATAGGTGACGAAAATTAGAGTTTTTGAAACACTAATTGGTTGATTTTGATTACGAATCAAAGATCAAATTCCATAGATTCATTCTACGAAACAACCATTGATTATTGAAAGGTGTTTCAATAATCGGGGATCATCTAGCAATCCAAGAAGAAGTGTTCTTGGTTCGTTCGCGTGTGGATTACCGATAGAGGGTGATTGCGTTATCACCAAAAGCTTGAAGACTTCAATCGTTAATTCATCACCAAGTAAGAACACGGAGAAGATCAAAAACTTCATCAACAATTTTTGAGATTCGTTTTGAGATTCGCTTTGAAGATCTGTTTTCGAACAAACTTAATCGCATTCAAGGTATGTAAATATATTTCATGGCTTTTACCTATTCATGTTAGACGGATTCAAAGGCTAGAGTTTTGTTGTTATTTCTAAGTCTTTCGCTGCGTTTATAACTCCAAAACCCAACATTTTCTCCCTAACTGTTAGGGATATTTATAAAGTATAAATAGCCCCCTTCTCCCCAGCCAAGACACACGAATTTTAGAGCTTGAGAAACAAAAATATCTTGATTTTGATTACGAATCAAAGATCAAAACACCCTAGATTCAATCCCATATTAGCCATAGAATATTGAAAAGAGTTTCAACAATCGAAGGATTATCTATCAATCCAACAAGATTCGATCTTGGTTCGTTCGCGTGTGGTTTATCTATAGACGGTGATTGCTTTATCACCTAAAGCTTGAAGGCCTACGTTGTTGATTTATCACAAGGAAGAACAAGGAAGAAGAAGATCAAAGTTTCTTCGACGACTTAAAAGGTGAATTACGAATCGTATACGAAAGACAAATTCGCAATCAAGGTTAGTAAAATCTATTTCATAGTTTTAATCTCTTCATGTTAGACGGATTCATGGCTAGGGTTTTGTTATTTGCTAAATCTTTCGCTGCGCATGTAACCCCAAAGCCCAACAGTGGTATCAGAGCCTGATTTAATCATGATTAGGTTAAAATTGACATGCTAGATATAATTTGATTATATGCTTTAACATGCTATATGATATAGATTAATGATTTTATGTGTATTGTTTTTTGAAAACAATTATATGAGATATAACATGATTGTGATTAATAGTTGATTGATTAATTAATCTTCTACATGGATTATTGATCTCTTTAATTTGATTAATTAGATTAGTAAATTCTCAAATTGAAATAAATTATTTGTTTAGGATTTGATGTTCATATTTAATATGATTAACATGATTATTTGAATCCTTAAATTTTGAGAATTGAATAATTATTTAATTTTTAATTGTTATTTGTTACATGATTATTTGTATGATCCTAAAGTAGGATGTTATGTGAAATCCCATGTTCATGGTTATGTACACATAAGTTTCATATACAACCATGCGATGTTTGTTGCTATATGAAAAAATCTTCTTAAATGTTTAAGTTTTATGCCACCCCTTGATTAAAACACTTGAGAAATATTCAGGTATTTTGATGTAGTTTTGACTCAGTTAGGTGCATCATTATCTTGATATGTGATCAAGATGAAATAACGGTTTATGTAGTTTCGACTCAGTTGGGTGCATCGTTCTATGTGTCTCATACGTTTGAAAAAGGTTGAACTTAATTGGTGCTTTCAAAAGAGTTTTGACCCAAGGCATAGGTGAGATTAAAACATGTGTTGACATATGATGTCTAGAAATCTCATAAAAGATCTAAGAGTCATATATGATATGATTGATGTTATCTACCTAAATAGCTTGATTTCGGGCATTGACTCAGTTAAATCAAAATCAAGTGAAATATGGATCTTAGCCCATTATAATTATATGATACAAGCTTGTATTTGAAGGTGTATAATTTAGTGGGAGTATTTGTGAAATACATTATTTGTCTCTTAGAATGGCAACTCACAATAATTAACCCTTGTCACTGCGATCCGTCCTTGAGAAGGACAAGCTCGAAGAGAACGATAATTAACCCTTGTCACTGCGATCCGTCCTTGAGAAGGACAAGCTCGAAGAGAACGATACAAACTATTCTGATTGGATCAGAAGCCTAAGAATTGTTCTAAGGCAAGAGAAGAAACTGTACGTTCTTGATGAACCCATTCTAGCTGAGCCCGCTGCCAATGTTGTAAGGGCAGAGAGGGAGCGACATAAGAAACATGTTGATGATTCTAATGATGTTGCTTGCCTTATGCTTGCCACCATGTGTAAGGCTCTTCAGAAGGACCTTGAATACTTGGAAACAACTTTTGACCTAGCACAACGCTTAAAGGAAATGTTCCAAATGCAAGCTAGGCAAGAGAGGTATGATGTGGTGAAGGCTCTAAATGCATGTATGATGCAAGAGGGGCAGTCGGTTGTTCCTCATGTCCTTAAGATGAAAGGATACATTGAGCACCTTGAAAGGCTTGGGTATCCTATGACTTTGGAACTCGCAACGGATACGATATTGAATTCATTGCCTGAAGGTTATAGTCATTTCATTATGAACTATAACATGAGTGGCATGGATAAAAATATGTCAGAATTGCATGCGATGCTTAAGAATGCAGAGAAGAATATCAAGAAGCCTAGTACCGCAAACGTGTTAATGGTTAACAAAGGAAAGGGATTCAATAAGGAAGGCAAAGTAGGTAAATCAAAAGTTGCTAAACCTAAGGAAAAAGTTGCCAATGCCGAAGAGGCTAGGCACAAAGTGTCTCAAAATGATGCAATTTGCTACCATTGCCAAGAGGTTGGTCATTGGAAGCGAAATTGCAAGGCTTATAAGGAAGGCCTAAAAGCGAAGAAGGGCAATACGATTGCTACTGATTCATGTATCTATGTGACAGATATTTTCCTTTCTATTTCTAGTTCATGGGTATTGGATACCAGATGTGGATCTCACATTTGTTTAAATGTGCAAGGACTAAAGAATAGAAAGCTACTCAAAGAAGGTGAAGTTGATCTACGTGTGGGGAATGGAGCAAGAGTTCATGCATTAGCCGTAGGAACATATGATATAACTTTACCTAGTGGACTAGTACTTGTTTTGAATAATTGTTATTATGTTCCGAATTTGAGTAAGAATATTATTTTTGTTTCTTATTTGGATAATGAAAGATATAGTTTTCTTATTGAGAATAAGAAGTTTTTTATTTATTTAAATGATATGCTTTATTGTATTTCAAATTCATTTAATGGCCTTTATATTCTTGATGTTGAGAAACAAAATGATGTTGAAAATATTTATCATGTAAATAAGAAATCTAAACTGAATGATATGTACAACACGTTCATGTGGCATTCCCGTCTTGGTCATATAAATGAGAAATGCATTTCTAAACTCCATAAGGATGGACTTTTAGACTCACATGATTATGAATCATACGAGATATGCGAATCTTGTTTATTGGGAAAAAAGACCAAACCATCCTACACAAAGAGTAGTGCAAGGACTAGTGACTTATGGCCCTAGTACATACGGATGTATGAGGACCATTAAACAGCATTGATAGGGGATGATTTCGATATTTTATTACATTCATCGATGACTTATCTAGATATGGCTATGTCTATCTGATGAAGTCCAAAAGTGAATCGTTTGAGATGTTTAGAACATTTCAAAATGAAGTACAAAATCAACTTGGCAAATCTATTAAAGTACTTCAATTCGATCGAGGTGGTGAATATTTGAGCCATGAGTTTGACAATCAACTCAAAAAACTGTGAAATTGTTTCAGAGTTGACTCCACCCGGAACACCACAATGGAGTGGTGTATCTGAGAGGAGGAATAGAACCTTGTTGGACATGGTTCGTTCGATGATGAGTCAAGTTGACCTTCATGTTTCCTTTTGGGGATATGCATTAGAGACTGCTGTGTTCACACTGAATAGAGTCCCTACTAAATCGGCTCCTAAGACCCCACATGAGATGTGGCATGGAAGAAAACATAGTTTGTCTTTCATGAAGATTTGGGGTTGCGAAGCTTATGTGAAGAGACTTGTCTCTGATAAGTTAGCACCAAGTTATTTTCGTTGGTTATCCTAAGAAAACTAAAGGATATTACTTTTACAACCGCAATGAGAATAAAGTATTTGTTGCTCAATATGGTACTTTTCTTTAGAAACAGTTTCTCAATAAAGGATCTAGTGGGAGTAAAATTGATCTTGAAGAAGTTCAAGAACCCGAAAATAACATGGAACCGAGAGTAGAGACGGAACCAAGTTCACAAGAAGTTGTGGAACCAGTTCAAGATGCACAAGTCCATCGTAGATCGGATAGATTACGATCCGAACTCGAGAGATATGGATATCTCATATCGAAAAGTAATGAAGTGGAAGTCATTGAGAATGACTAACCTACTTCCTATCAAGAAGCAATGTACACTCCTGATTCGAATAAATGACTAGGAGCCATGAAATCCGAATTACAATCCATGCAAGATAATCAAGTTTGGAACTTGATTGATCCACCTGAAGGTGTAAAAATCATAGGGTGCAAGTGTGTTTTCAAGAAGAAGACCGACATGGATGGGAAGGTGCATACTTACAAGGCTAGGCTTGTAGCAAAGGGATATAGGCAAATTCATGGTATTGACTATAATGAAACCTTTTCGCCTATTGCAATGCTTAAGTCTGTTAGAATTTTAATTGCCATAGCCGCATATTATGACTATGAGATATGGCAAATGGATGTCAAAACAGCTTTCCTTAATGGGAAGTTACTTGAGGATGTGTATATGACACAGCCTGAAGGGTTTGTCGATCCGGAAAATTCTAACAAAGTATGCAAGTTGCAAAGATCCATATATGGGATGAAGCAAGCTTCTAGGAGTTAAAATCTTTTTTTTTGATGAATCGATCAAAGAGTTTGGTTTCATCAAGAACGAAGATGAACCTTGTGTACACATGAAGTTCAGTGGGAGAGTAGTATTATTTCTAATATTGTATGTCGATGATATCTTACTCATTGGAAACGACATTCCTGCACTTCAGACTGTCAAGTCTTGGTTAGGGAAGTGTTTCTCAATGAAAGATATGGGTGAAGCCGCCTACATTCTTGGCATCAAGATCTATAGCGATAGATCTAAAAGGATGATTGGCTTGAGTCAAAGTACCTACATTGATAAAGTTCTTAGAAGATTCAAGATGAAAAATTCTAAAAGAGGAAACTTGCCAATGGGTCATGGTATTACTCTTAGCAAGACTCAGTGTCTTAAGACAACCGATGAGCGAAAGAGAATGAATGAGATTTCATACGCTTCGGCTATTGGATCTAACATGTATGCCATGATTTGTACTAGACCTGATGTCTCGTATGCTCTTAACATGAAGATTCGATACCAATTTGATCCTGGTGAAAACCATTGGATGGAAGTTAAGACGATCCTTAAGTACTTATGAAGGACTAAGGATGTGTTATTGCTCTTTGGAGGGATGGAAGATGATCTTGTTGTAAAAGATTACACAGATGCAAGCTTCCAAACTGACAAAGATGATTTTAGATCGTAATCGGGGTTTGCGTTTATGCTTAACGGAGGTGCAATTTATTGGAAGAGTTCCAAGCAGAGTACCATAGCCGATTCTACAACTGAGGCCGAATATATAGCAGCATCCGATGCAGCTAAGGAGGCAGTTTTGATCAAGAAGTTCATTAGTGACTTGAAAGTTGTTCCAAGTATCACTAATTCGATAAAACTTTATTGTGACAATAATGGTGCCATTGCTCAAGCAAAGGAACCAATGTCACATCAGTGATCCAAACACATACTTAGACGTTTTCACGTCATTCAAGAATTCTTAGAAAGATGAGACGTTAAGATATGGAAAGTATCAATCGATGATAACATAGGGGATCCGCTTACAAAGCCCCTCGTAGAAGCAAATCATGATGGTCATGTTAGGTCCATGGGTATACGATAAATATGAGATTGAGCCTAGTACAAGTGGGAGATTGTTGGTGTTATGCCCTAGGCATATAGTTATTTTGACTTATAACTAATACCGTTATGTAATCGTCTTTACCATTTATAATAGAGAATGTTTATCTTGAGTATTATATGCTTTACATGTTTGTTATAATATTCTCTGTCCCTAGCTATTGTGAATAACTAGTATAAATTGGTAATGAACAATCATAGTGATGATTATATGCATGGGGATGCACATTATACTTATGGGTACTTGTTAGAGAACAAAGTACTGGACCGACCCATCTATGAGATTTATGACATGGTCTATGGTCATATATGTCATGATTAAATCTCATCATAGTCGTGTCGTTGAAATCCTTAATACCTGAGATTATCATCGTCTTCCGCATGATGGACGTTGTGTTTGATGTAGTCTAACACTATCTTTAATAGGATAGCAATAAGGGCTATGTTGGCACGATTCGCAGTTTATTATTTGGGCTGATTTGTTGGTGTAAATGTGAAAGGTGAATCCATATGACGGAGATACTGTCTATATTACCTTAGATTGATACAAATCCAACTTATGAGCCCATCGCATTGGAAATTTTGGTTTTGATTTCGCTTGGTTAATATAATTCATTTTTAAGTTTTAATGTTTTCAAAAAGCTATAAGTCAACTAACTGGCTGTTGAGGTTATTAAAAAGTTGTCGTTTTTTACTTTCAAAAAGCTATAACAATAAATCCAATTCCTAGCCGTTAGGCTTTTTGAAAAATAGTCGTTCTTTGTGACCGTTAGACAGACGTGATTAATGGCTTGTGGAAGAGACTATAAATGACACATTGAGCATATCTGCAAACAAACATTGCTCGCAATGCCTCATGATTCACTAACTTAGAAATTTTTTCAACACACTCTATGTTCTTGTTCAAGTGTCATGAGTCCACGATCGTTGTTCCTGGCATTTCAGAAGAGACATTTCTTTGTTGAGAAGGTTAGTTTGTTTACTATAATCCAATAATCTTATCCAATGATACTATTTTTGTTAATGTTGAGGTCTTATTAACTTTGCCGTTTGCTTAATTTGTTTAGATACTTAATTGTGTGAGTTTGAGAAATCATAGATTTTTGAAAGAAAGTCGACGCAGGCTATAATAATGACGAATTGAGTGTTACAAATATTAAAATAGTTTTTTTTTATGAGTTTGGCACCTCTCCCTCAAGCTTTGCTCCCCTACAACGGTGTCCAATTAAGCTATTTATTTTCACTGTTATGTTTAATCGACGACGAGATAAATTTTAACTTTAGTAAGACCCACAACCACCAAGTTGTTATCGGAAGCTAAGAAAATAATGAAATGATTTTAAAAAAATAATACTAATAATAACGAAAAGTGGCAAACCGAACACCACTTGTAACGGTGCTTTGTCATTTTTTTGGATGGAGCGAGTAAAATCTAGGGCTTTATAATTTATTTTTATTTTTATTTATTTCACACCCATATAAATAAAGGAAAACCAACCTCGAAAACCACTAAAGAATTCCAGAGCAAAGCACCTTGATTTTGGATTCCGCCTTTTCAAGCCCCTTCTTCTTCAGTACACACAAATCAAAGAAAAAGGGAAGAGCTCTTAACAATGGTGAATACCAGACCAGCAGGGAGACAGGAGTTCTACACCATTAGAGGCACCAACAAGATTGTTCGAGGTAAGTTATATAAGCTAGCATGCTGCTGGCCAATCAAAACTCTTTTTGCAAAAACCTACATTTGTTTGTGTTTATATAAGCATGCACGAGGTTAATTGTTGTTCTTATGGCCGGAGATTTTGTGAATTGTTGTTCTGAAAGATTAATACTTGCATCTGATGAGATTCTGCTTTGGTGCATGCAATCATCTGATCAAAGGCTTTGTTGTTGTTTGTTTGTTAATTGGAAAAGTGTAGGGTGGTGGAGGGTGGCGGTGAAGCTAGCAATTTTCGATAAGGGATTAAGATTTGTTGGGGATTAAAAATTACTCCCTCCGTCGCAAAATGAATGACTAAATTGTTTTGAAATTCGCTCTTGATAATTCAAGAGAAAATTTGAATATTTTTGGCCATTCATTTTGGGATAGAGGTAATACAATTACCATATACTCCCTCCGTCCCTAAATGAATGTCGATTTTTTTTCCAAATTTGCTCTTGATTGATCAAGAGCAAATTTGATTTTTTTTTTCTTCCGACAATCATCCAGGGACTAGGGATGGAGGGAGTAGAAATTTGTCCTAAAAGGGGGGGGGGGGTCAAAATGATATCTTACTAGTACAATTTTTTCCAAAAATTAAGGGGTCAAAATTGACAGAAATGTTATTTTAGTGCACTTTCTTAAAATTTTTGAGGTACTAAATTTACAATTAATGGGGTCAAGTGACCCCGTTCCCTTAATGTGGCTTCACCACTGGTGAGGGTTTAAGTTTATTGATCGATAGATTGTCATGATCTTCTTATTTTATCAAAAGATATATAGATTGTAATGTATTTTCCTGATTGGGTTGTTAGTTATGTCGTTCTTGCAACTGTATATTTTTGAAGTTGTGTGTGTGCATGGGGGAGGCGGGTTAGAATCTTCATTGTGAAGCTGGGAAATTTTGGGTTTTTATGCATGTGTGTGTGTGTGTTTTCTTTTGGGGCGGGGCTGGGCGGTCTTTGGAGTCGTTTATGGAGTCGTTTGAGCGTCAACGCGGAAACGGGCGTAACTTTTGATTCTGGAGGAGTTACGGGACGCACAGCATATCAAAACGACCGTCTCGACGAGAGGAACAAGATTCATGGGCAAAGCCCCATGAGCAGGCCAAAAAAAGGCCGAAAAATGCTTCTAAAGGCCTCAAAAGGCCCGACGAAGCTTTCTATCCGTTTTTACTAGTTTTTGGGCATTTTCGTCTTTTGGATTATTTTAGGGTTTTTTCAAATTAGGGTTTGGGCCGTCATATTTATACCTTGTTTTAGGGTTTGAATACTCAGTTTTGATATTTTATGAATGAATTCATTCTCTTTCAATTTTCTCGAGCGAAAATTGTTGATTGATTGTTGAATTTCTCGAGCGAAGTTCATCAATTAATCTTTATCCAAGTCTTCCGCTACGTCAGTTGGTATCAGAGCCTGGTTCATTCCTAGGGATTGGAGAAGATGCCGCCGAAGGGCGTGCGAAACACCGTGGGAGGAGTCTTTGATCGTGAAGATGACGTGCTTCAAGAGCGAATCGCACAGATCTTGGAACCTCGCATGGACCAAATCGTGGAGGCTTTGTCCGAGCGGATGGCCGACATGTTTGAACGTGTCCAGCAGCGTGCTCCACGGACTGGTGGGCAGCGGCAGCGACAGCAGGATTGGGAGGTGGATGATGATGGGGAGGCTGGCGAATTTTATGAAGAAATTCCCCAGGTCCGTCGTCGACAACCTAGGGCTCCTGTTGAAGATGACAATCGACGATGGGAAGCAGGTATGAGAACAGAAATCCAAGAGTTTCATGGTGGGCTACAGGCCGAGGAGTTCATGGACTGGATTGCAACAGTGGAGGAAGTTTTCGAGTTTAAAGGGGTGCCGGAGGATCGAAGAGTACCGTTAATAGCCACACGGTTGAGAGGCAGGGCTTCGGCATGGTGGCAGCAGTTGAAACTTTCTCGTGTGCGGCTTGGTAAATCGAAGATTGTGACTTGGGAGAAGATGAAGAAGCAGATGAGGGCTGCTTTTCTACCTTATAACTATCAGCGGACGTTGTACCAGAGGTTGCAGAACCTGAGACAGGGGCAGAAATCGGTAGACGATTACACCACAGAATTCTATCAGTTGATGGCGCGGAATGAGATTCAGGAGACTGACGATCAGATGGTGGCTAGATATATTGGGGGTCTGCGTATTACGCTACAGGACACACTCAACATGTTTGATATTGGGACCGTGTCAGAGGCACATCAGCGAGCTCTGATAGTGGAGAAGCAGTCAAGGCGTTTCATTGGTAGCAGTGGTGGGACGTCGAGTGGTGCAGCTTCTGGTGGGACACCAAACCCTACCGCCAACAGACCACCCACTGTAGGGCAACCCTCTCGTGGGGCAACCAATAATACGCGGTGTTTCAGTTGTGGGGAAACCGGTCATCGACAAGCTGATTGCAAGAAGAACGGCAAAAGGGCGCTATTTAATGAGACGGCCTATGAGGAAGAGGGGGATTTCGAACTTCCAGAAAATCCCACATTCGACGAGGCTGATCAGGGCGAGGGAGAGTATGTAGAGGGAGATGTTGGCGTTTCCTTGGTAGTTCGGAGATCATGTCTAACTCCGCGTGTGACAACCGAGACGGAGTGGCTGCGTAACAACATTTTTCAGTCTACATGTACCATTCTGGGAAAGGTGTGTCGTTTTGTGGTTGACTCGGGTAGCTGTGAGAATATTGTTGCAGAGGAAGCAGTACAGAAGCTGAACATTCCAACCGAGAAGCATCCTAAACCGTACAAACCGGCTTGGCTCAAGAAAGGGGGTGAGGTAACTGTCTCCAAACGTGCTCTTATTTCTTTTTCTATTGGGTCAAAATATCGTGATGAGGTCTGGTGTGATGTAGTAGCCATGGATGCATGTCATTTACTATTGGGTAGGCCTTGGCAATTTGATAGACAGGTGATTCATAATGGCCGACATAATACCTACAGTTTGTTGGTTGAGGGTTCGAAGTTTGTCCTAGTCCCGAGCAAACCGACAGATAAAGTGGGGAGACTATCCCAAAATTGAGTTGTTTGTCTTGGGCACGCTTGATGCTAAGTTAGAAGATTCTGATGTGGTATACGTGCGATTGGGAAAGCAATGGATGATACGATTCTTTGTTCCGAGGCGATCATTCCTTTGTTACAAGAGTTCTCGGATGTTTTCCCGGATGAGTTACCTCCAGGTTTACCACCTCTGCGTGACATTCAAAGATCATATAGACTTGGTTCCCGGAGCGAGTCTTCCTAACAGTGCCGCATTATCGGATGAGTCCCAAAGAGCACGAGGAGCTGCGTAGGCGAGTAGAGGAGTTACCGGAGAAGGGGTATATTAGAGAGAGCATGAGCCCTTGTGCAGTTCCAGCCATCTTAACAATCAAGCAGGATGGGTCGTGGCGTATGTGTGTTGACAGCAGGGCTATCAACAAAATTACCGTTTCGGCATGTGTTTCCGATCCCGAGGTTTGATGACTTGTTAGATCAGATTAGGCGGGCAAATGGTGTTCACAAAGCTGGATTTGAAGAGTGGTTATTACCAGATTCGGGTTCGACCGGGTGACGAGTGGAAGACAGCGTTTAAAACGCGGGAGGAGTTGTATGAGTGGCTCGTGATGCCTTTTGGGCTGTCTAATGCCCCCAGCACATTTATGAGGGTGATGAATCAGTTGATGCGTCCTTTTATTGGGTCCTTTGTAGTGGTGTACTTCGACGACATCCTGATTTACAGCAAGAGTCAGGAAGAGCATATCCCGCATATCCGGGCCGTTCTTACAGTTCTGCAGCAGAACCAGTTCTACGCAGCAACCAAGAAGTGTGTTTTTATGGTACCTCGTGTTCTGTTCTTGGGGTATGTGATTTCAGGAGATGGTTTGCAGGTTGATGGTGCTAAGGTCGAAGCAGTGCAGAAGTGGCCTCGGCCGACAACACAGACGGAGGTGCGGAGTTTTCATGGGCTGGCTTCATTTTATAGGCGTTTTATCCCTAATTTCAGCAGCATCATGGCACCGATTACTGATTGCATGAAGAATGTTCGATTTTCTTGGAATGAGGAGGCAGAAGTGGCGTTTCAGCAGATCAAGGAGCGATTGACCACTGCTCCGATTTTGATTTTACCTGATTTCTCCCAGCCATTCGAGCTGCACACAGACGCATCAAAGGTGGGGATAGGAGCTGTTCTTAGCCAGAATACGAAGCCGGTTGCTTACTTCAGCGAGAAATTATCTGGGGCAAAGACACGATACAGCACGTATGATCTGGAGTTTTATGCAGTCGTTCAGGCAGTTAAGCATTGGCGCCATTATTTATTCCAGAGGGAGTTCATTCTGTTCACTGATCATGATTCGTTGAGACATTTGCATGGTCAAGATAAAATCTCACCTCGTCATGCTCGTTGGGTTGCTTTCCTTGAGCAGTTTACTTTTGTGGTCAATCACAAGGCAGGAGCTTCCAACAGAGTGGCTGATGCACTGAGCCGTCGTCGCGGACTACTGAGTACCATGCGTGTGGAGGTACCAGGATTTGATTCTTTTCGCGATATACTTGCTGCTGATCCGTATTTCTCTAGTATCATTGACAGGGTGTCTGCGGGTGAGAAGACTGATTTCTTGCTGCAGGAGGGGTTCTTATTTAAGGGCAATCAGTTGTGCATTCGGATTGCGCCTTCGCTTGCATTATTCAGAGCTCCATGGTGAGGGGCATGTGGGACGGATCGCACGCTACAATTGGTGCGATCCACTTATTTCTGGCCTAGCATGCGTAAGGAGGTTGAGAAGTTTGTGCAGCGTTGCCGAATTTGTCATGCAGCAAAGGGGACGGCTACTAATGCGGGTTTGTATATGCCCTTGCCTGTTCCGACGCAGCCTTGGGTGGACGTGAGTATGGATTTCGTGGTCGGGTTGCCACGCACACAGCGGGGTCATGATTCTATCTATGTAGTGGTGGACAGGTTTTCTAAAATGGTTCATTTCATCCCGTGCAAGAAGACCACCGACGCAGTTAATGTCGCTCAGTTATTCTTTCGGGAGGTCTATCGTCTTCATGGGTTGTCGGCTTCTATTGTTTCTGACCGTGACACGCGTTTTCTTAGCCATTTTTGGCGCAGCCTGTGGAAGATGGCCAACACACAGCTGAACTTTAGTAGTGCCTATCATCCTCAGACCGACGGGCGCATGAAGTGGTTAATCGTTCGTTGGGAAACCTTTTGCGCTGCTTGGTTGGGGAACATATTAAGGCGTGGGATCAGAAATTATGCCAGGCGGAGTTTGCTCATAATCATGCAGTTAACCGCAGTACCGGGTTCAGTCCTTTCCAGGTGGTGTATGCGGTTCAGCCCAAGGGACCTTTAGATCTGATTGCTTTGCCCAACAACAAGAAGGTCCATCTCAAAGCTGCTGATATGGTGTCTGGATTACAGGAAGTGCACAAGGCTGTCTTTGATCGCCTACAGTCTGCCAACAGCAAATACAAGCAGCTTGCAGATCAGAAGCGGAGGAGGGTTGAGTTCGATGTTGGAGATTATGTGTGGGCAGTACTGACGAAGGAGCGTTTCCCAGTTGGTGCATACAACAAACTGTCAGCCAAGAAGATTGGACCAGTGGAGATCGTGGAGAAGATTAATCCGAATGCGTACCGGTTGAAGCTTCCAAGCCACATTCGTACAGCAGATGTCTTCAACGTGAAGCACTTGATTCCGTTTACAGGTGATGCTTCTTCGGACGAGGACACCGGCACAAATTCGCGGTCGAATTTTTCTCAGCCTGGGGAGAATGATGCGGACACAATTGCGGAGTCATTTATGGAGTCGTTTGAGCGTCAACGCGGAAACGGGCGTAACTTTTGATTCCGGAGGAGTTACGGGACGCACAGCATATCAAAACGACCGTCTCGACGAGAGGAACAAGATTCATTGGCAAAGCCCCATGAGCAGGCCAAAAAAAGGCCGAAAAATGCTTCTAAAGGCCTCAAAAGGCCCGACGAAGCTTTCTATCCGTTTTTACTAGTTTTTGGGCATTTTCGTCTTTTGGATTATTTTAGGGTTTTTTCAAATTAGGGTTTGGGCCGTCATATTTATACCTTGTTTTAGGGTTTGAATACTCAGTTTTGATATTTTATGAATGAATTCATTCTCTTTCAATTTTCTCGAGCGAAAATTGTTGATTGATTGTTGAATTTCTCGAGCGAAGTTCATCAATTAATCTTTATCCAAGTCTTCCGCTACGTCAGTTGGTATCAGAGCCTGGTTCATTCCTAGGGATTGGAGAAGATGCCGCCGAAGGGGCAGAAGCGAAACACCGTGGGAGGAGTCTTTGATCGTGAAGATGACGTGCTTCAAGAGCGAATCGCACAGATCTTGGAACCTCGCATGGACCAAATCGTGGAGGCTTTGTCCGAGCGGATGGCCGACATGTTTGAACGTGTCCAGCAGCGTGCTCCACGGACTGGTGGGCAGCGGCAGCGACAGCAGGATTGGGAGGTGGATGATGATGGGGAGGCTGGCGAATTTTATGAAGAAATTCCTCAGGTCCGTCGTCGACAACCTAGGGCTCCTGTTGAAGATGACAATCGACGATGGGAAGCAGGTATGAGAACAGAAATCCAAGAGTTTCATGGTGGGCTACAGGCCGAGGAGTTCATGGACTGGATTGCAACAGTGGAGGAAGTTTTCGAGTTTAAAGGGGTGCCGGAGGATCGAAGAGTACCGTTAATAGCCACACGGTTGAGAGGCAGGGCTTCGGCATGGTGGCAGCAGTTGAAACTTTCTCGTGTGCGGCTTGGTAAATCGAAGATTGTGACTTGGGAGAAGATGAAGAAGCAGATGAGGGCTGCTTTTCTACCTTATAACTATCAGCGGACGTTGTACCAGAGGTTGCAGAACCTGAGACAAGGGCAGAAATCGGTAGACGATTACACCACAGAATTCTATCAGTTGATGGCGCGGAATGAGATTCAGGAGACTGACGATCAGATGGTGGCTAGATATATTGGGGGTCTGCGTATTACGCTACAGGACACACTCAACATGTTTGATATTGGGACCGTGTCAGAGGCACATCAGCGAGCTCTGATAGTGGAGAAGCAGTCAAGGCGTTTCATTGGTAGCAGTGGCGGGACGTCGAGTGGTGCAGCTTCTGGTGGGACACCAAACCCTACCGCCAACAGACCACCCACTGTAGGGCAACCCTCTCGTGGGGCAACCAATAATACGCGGTGTTTCAGTTGTGGGGAAACCGGTCATCGACAAGCTGATTGCAAGAAGAACGGCAAAAGGGCGCTATTTAATGAGACGGCCTATGAGGAAGAGGGGGATTTCGAACTTCCAGAAAATCCCACATTCGACGAGGCTGATCAGGGCGAGGGAGAGTATGTAGAGGGAGATGTTGGCGTTTCCTTGGTAGTTCGGAGATCATGTCTAACTCCGCGTGTGACAACCGAGACGGAGTGGCTGCGTAACAACATTTTTCAGTCTACATGTACCATTCTGGGCAAGGTGTGTCGTTTTGTGGTTGACTCGGGTAGCTGTGAGAATATTGTTGCAGAGGAAGCAGTACAGAAGCTGAACATTCCAACCGAGAAGCATCCCAAACCGTACAAACTGGCTTGGCTCAAGAAAGGGGGTGAGGTAACTGTCTCCAAACGTGCTCTTATTTCTTTTTCTATTGGGTCAAAATATCGTGATGAGGTCTGGTGTGATGTAGTAGCCATGGATGCATGTCATTTACTATTGGGTAGGCCTTGGCAATTTGATAGACAGGTGATTCATAATGGCCGACATAATACCTACAGTTTGTTGGTTGAGGGTTCGAAGTTTGTCCTAGTCCCGAGCAAACCGACAGATAAAGTGGGGGAGACTACCCCAAAATTGAGTTGTTTGTCTTGGGCACAGTTTGATGCTGAGTTAGAAGATTCTGATGTGGTATACGTGCTGATTGGGAAAGCAGTGGATGATACAGTTGCTGTTCCGGAGGCGATCATTCCTTTGTTACAAGAGTTCTCGGATGTTTTCCCGGATGAGTTACCTCCAGGTTTACCACCTCTGCGTGACATTCAGCATCATATAGACTTGGTTCCCGGAGCGAGTCTTCCTAACAGGCCGCATTATCGGATGAGTCCCAAAGAGCACGAGGAGCTGCGTAGGCAGGTAGAGGAGTTACTGGCGAAGGGACATATTAGAGAGAGCATGAGCCCTTGTGCAGTTCCAGCCATCTTAACAATCAAGCAGGATGGGTCGTGGCGTATGTGTGTTGACAGCAGGGCTATCAACAAAATTACTGTTCGGTACAGGTTTCCGATCCCGAGGTTTGATGACTTGTTAGATCAGATTAGCGGGGCAGCGGTGTTCACAAAGCTGGATTTGAAGAGTGGTTATTACCAGATTCGGGTTCGACCGGGTGACGAGTGGAAAACAGCGTTTAAAACGCGGGAGGGGTTGTATGAGTGGCTCGTGATGCCTTTTGGGCTGTCTAATGCCCCCAGCACATTTATGAGGGTGATGAATCAGTTGCTGCGTCCTTTTATTGGGTCCTTTGTAGTGGTGTACTTCGACGACATCCTGATTTACAGCAAGAGTCAGGAAGAGCATATCCCGCATATCCGGGCCGTTCTTACAGTTCTGCAGCAGAACCAGTTCTACGCAGCAACCAAGAAGTGTGTTTTTATGGTACCTCGTGTCCTGTTCTTGGGGTATGTGATTTCAGGAGATGGTTTGCAGGTTGATGGTGCTAAGGTCGAAGCAGTGCAGAAGTGGCCTCGGCCGACAACACAGACGGAGGTGCGGAGTTTTCATGGGCTGGCTTCATTTTATAGGCGTTTTATCCCTAATTTCAGCAGCATCATGGCACCGATTACTGATTGCATGAAGAATGTTCGATTTTCTTGGAATGAGGAGGCAGAAGTGGCGTTTCAGCAGATCAAGGAGCGATTGACCACTGCTCCGATTTTGATTTTACCTGATTTCTCCCAGCCATTCGAGCTGCACACAGACGCATCAAAGGTGGGGATAGGAGCTGTTCTTAGCCAGAATACGAAGCCGGTTGCTTACTTCAGCGAGAAATTATCTGGGGCAAAGACACGATACAGCACGTATGATCTGGAGTTTTATGCAGTCGTTCAGGCAGTTAAGCATTGGCGCCATTATTTATTCCAGAGGGAGTTCATTCTGTTCACTGATCATGATTCGTTGAGACATTTGCATGGTCAAGATAAAATCTCACCTCGTCATGCTCGTTGGGTTGCTTTCCTTGAGCAGTTTACTTTTGTGGTCAATCACAAGGCAGGAGCTTCCAACAGAGTGGCTGATGCACTGAGCCGTCGTCGCGGACTACTGAGTACCATGCGTGTGGAGGTACCAGGATTTGATTCTTTTCGCGATATACTTGCTGCTGATCCGTATTTCTCTAGTATCATTGACAGGGTGTCTGCGGGTGAGAAGACTGATTTCTTGCTGCAGGAGGGGTTCTTATTTAAAGGCAATCAGTTGTGCATTCCGGACTGCAGTCTTCGCTTGCAGATTATTCAGGAGCTCCATGGTGAGGGGCATGTGGGACGGGATCGCACGCTACAATTGGTGCAGTCCACTTATTTCTGGCCTAGCATGCGTAAGGAGGTTGAGAAGTTCGTGCAAACAAGGCCGAATTTGTCATGCAGCAAAGGGGACGGCTACTAATGCGGGTTTGTATATGCCCTTGCCTGTTCCGACGCAGCCTTGGGTGGACGTGAGTATGGATTTCGTGGTCGGGTTGCCACGCACACAGCGGGGTCATGATTCTATCTATGTAGTGGTGGACAGGTTTTCTAAAATGGTTCATTTCATCCCGTGCAAGAAGACCACCGACGCAGTTAATGTCGCTCAGTTATTCTTTCGGGAGGTCTATCGTCTTCATGGGTTGCCGGCTTCTATTGTTTCTGACCGTGACACGCGCTTTCTTAGCCATTTTTGGCGCAGCCTGTGGAAGATGGCCAACACACAGCTGAACTTTAGTAGTGCCTATCATCCTCAGACCGACGGGCAGACAGAAGTGGTTAATCGTTCGTTGGGAAACCTTTTGCGCTGCTTGGTTGGGGAACATATTAAGGCGTGGGATCAGAAATTATGCCAGGCGGAGTTTGCTCATAATCATGCAGTTAACCGCAGTACCGGGTTCAGTCCTTTCCAGGTGGTGTATGCGGTTCAGCCCAAGGGACCTTTAGATCTGATTGCTTTGCCCAACAACAAGAAGGTCCATCTCAAAGCTGCTGATATGGTGTCTGGATTACAGGAAGTGCACAAGGCTGTCTTTGATCGCCTACAGTCTGCCAACAGCAAATACAAGCAGCTTGCAGATCAGAAGCGGAGGAGGGTTGAGTTCGATGTTGGAGATTATGTGTGGGCAGTCCTGACGAAGGAGCGTTTCCCAGTTGGTGCATACAACAAACTGTCAGCCAAGAAGATTGGACCAGTGGAGATCGTGGAGAAGATTAATCCGAATGCGTACCGGTTGAAGCTTCCAAGCCACATTCGTACAGCAGATGTCTTCAACGTGAAGTACTTGATTCCGTTTACAGGTGATGCTTCTTCTGACGAGGACACCGGCACAAATTCGCGGTCGAATTTTTCTCAGCCTGGGGAGAATGATGCGGACACAATTGCGGAGTCATTTATGGAGTCGTTTGAGCGTCAACGCGGAAACGGGCGTAACTTTTGATTCCGGAGGAGTTACGGGACGCACAGCATATCAAAACGACCGTCTCGACGAGAGGAACAAGATTCATGGGCAAAGCCCCATGAGCAGGCCAAAAAAAGGCCGAAAAATGCTTCTAAAGGCCTCAAAAGGCCCGACGAAGCTTTCTATCCGTTTTTACTAGTTTTTGGGCATTTTCGTCTTTTGGATTATTTTAGGGTTTTTTCAAATTAGGGTTTGGGCCGTCATATTTATACCTTGTTTTAGGGTTTGAATACTCAGTTTTGATATTTTATGAATGAATTCATTCTCTTTCAATTTTCTCGAGCGAAAATTGTTGATTGATTGTTGAATTTCTCGAGCGAAGTTCATCAATTAATCTTTATCCAAGTCTTCCGCTACGTCAACATGTATACATGCTTACTTCTATTCTTATTTCCTATTAATAGATGGTCTTTTTTAGATGAAACTCATTTATAGATCAACCTTTAATTCATGCTGATTTCGGCTCGAGCATGAACACGATTTAGGCTTGAAAAAAGTGCCTCCTGAATGGGTCCAGTAAGCTTGGTATTTTTTTGAATTGCATGATTGAATTTACTATATACCTTAAATATCTCACAACATTGAGGTCCTTGATGTTTTTGAACAGAAAGTCACTTTTCTTAGAATTGATTGATACAGTTTTTTAAGTAAATTCCAATACTCATAAGAATCTTTTCATATTTAAATATATTTATTTGTTATTTTATTTTTTAAATTTGAACTCGCTAGCTACTTCAAGTAGCGAGTTCAAATCTTTTTTTTTTTTTCACTACTCACACACACACACACTAGGGATGACCAAATCCGGTCCGGTTCCGGTTCCGGGCCTTGAACCGCCGGTTCCGGTTCGGCGAGGAGGTGAACCTTAACCTGCCCGCTTTTCTCACGGTTCCGGTTATCCGGTTCCGGTTTTCTCACGGTTTTGGTCCGGTTCCGGGCTTTTCCGGTCCGGTTCCGGGCTTTTCCGGTCCGGTTCCGGGCCGGTTCTATTGAAAAACAACAAATTTTCGTCCGGTTCCGGGTTTTTTCCGGTCCGGTTCACCAATTTGGTGAACCTTAACCGGCCCGCCTCCAAACCGGTTCCGGTTACCCCGGTTCCGGTTTTCTCCCCGGTTCATGGCGGTTCCGGGCTTTTTCGGGCCGGTTCCGGTCCGGTTTTCCGGTTCCGGTCCGGTTCCGGTCCGGTTTGGCCATCCCTAACACACACACATGCATGCACAGAAGCGCCTAGGATATAAATCCTAGGGAGAGAAAGCCTTCCCTCTAACTTCTGGGGGGATCGAACCCATGACCTCCAGGTTGGAAGCCATACAGGGTTATTAAATGAATTGCTCGTGTTTTGAGTTTCCGTTGAAACTAATTGAATTGCCAGAATTGGGGAAAAGACTGATTTGAGATGATGATGCAAAAAAAGAAAAATAAAGCTCTTGTAGGGTTTCGAGGGTCCATGCGCAGCGGAATAAGCAATAACTCGAAAAACCCCAAGCCCTAGAATCCGTTCTAGATGAATAATTAAGAGAGATAAAATAGAATTACCAACCTTGAATGCTTTTGCCTTTGATAAACTTGACCCAACTCCAGATTGAATGATCTTGTTAATCCTTGATGAACGAACGGGAATCACGAACCAAAGATCTTGATGAACGAAGATCCTCTATGTTTATCCACGCGCGGAACGAACCCTAGAACTCTTCTAGGAGGATTGCTAGATCCAATTGATTGAAACACCTTTCAATCAATGAAGAACAATGGATTTGGTGGTGTTTGATTCTCAATTCTCAATTGAAATCTCCCACTCTAAGTGTTTCTCTCAAGCCAAAACGTTCTAATGACGGCTAGGGCAACCAGGGGTAAGTATTTATACGTTATAAAACTTTTCCCCTCGCGAAAACCCTAGTTTTAAGTCAATTCCGCGTCAGTCCAGTGCCCAGGGGACGAGTCGTCCCCCAGGGGACGAGTCGTCCCCTGGCACCCAGCTTCTGAATCTGGCGTCCCCCTTAAGGGGAATAGTTGGTTCTGGCCTGGGGACGAGTCGTCCCCTGAGAACAAAAACTCCATATTCTTCATTTTTGACAATTCGTTCGATGCGTGTGACCCCATAGGACCATACTATGTTGGCAATGAGTCCGATCACATCGATCCTCATAAGACATGAGCGGACTCTAGCAAGCCATCATGCCTACCCAAATAGTATAATATCAAGTTCGATTTTCCTACATAGAACATATCACAATCCCATTGTCACACGATGTTATATTGAACATGAGTCATGGTCCACGTCAACTCATATTGTTCAATGCTTTCTCGTTACCAAGTAAATTGATTAATCGAATGATATTAATCACATTAATTCATTCGGGCATGGCCATGCACTACATCAATCTTACTTACGAGTGGCCAAGCAAACATCTCTCTTTACGAGGGACAATTTCCATCTTGACTTATCATTCTTCCCAACAAGAATCATACCATGCCAATGATAGCCCTTATTGTCATCCGGTTAAAGATAACGTTAAACTATATCAAACATGATATTCATCAAGCGGAAGACGATGATAATCTCAGGTCAAAGGATATCAATGATATGACTATATGAGATTTAATTATGACATATGACCATGACATAAATCTCATAATGGGTCAAGTCCAGTACCTTGTTCTCTAACAAGTACCCATGAATCTAATGTGCATCTCCATGCATATAATCATCATATGATTATCCATTAGACTTCATACTAGTGCTTCATAAGTACTAGGGACACGATTATTATAACTAAACATGCAAACTCATATAATAATCAAAGAAGCAATCTCATATATAAATGAACAATGACATTACATAAAGGTCTATCTCGATAGGCCTAGGGCACTAACACCTACAGACTCCCACTTGAACTAGGCCCAATCATTCATGTATCTTATACCCATGGACCTAACATGACCATCATGTTTAGCTTGTGGTAAAGGCTTGGTGAGAGGGTCCGAAATGTTGTCATCCGTTGGTACTTTGCATATCTTGACGTCCTCCCTTTCACAGATTTCTCGAATGAGATGGAAGCGTCTCAAAATGTGTTTGGATCGCTGATGTGACCTTGGTTCTTTTGCTTGGGCAATAGCACCATTGTTGTCACAGAACAGCTCTATCGAGTTAGTGATACTCGGAACGACTTCTAAGTCACTAACGAACTTCTTGATCCAAACCGCCTCCTTAGCCGCATCTGATGCTGCTATGTACTCGGCTTCTGTTGTAGAATCAGCAACAGTACTCTGCTTGGAACTCTTCCAACAAACGGCACCTCCATTTAGCATAAACACAAAACCAGATCAGATCTATAGTCATCTTTGTCGGTTTGGAAGCTTGCATACGTGTAACCCTTTACAACCGGATCATCTTCCATTCCTCCAAATACCAAGAATACATCCTTAGTCCTTCTTAAGTACTTAAGGATATTCTTGGCAACTATCCAATGGTTCTCACCGGGATCGGGCGGTATCTACTCGTTGAGCTTAGAGCGTACGAGACATCGGGTCTAGTACATAACATGGCATACATGATAGACCCAATTGCCGAAGCATATGGTATATCACTCATCCTCTTTCGCTCATCATTTGTTTTAGGACAATGAGTCTTGCTAAGAGTAATGCCATGTCCCATTGGCAAGTATCCTCTCTTAGAATTTTCCATCTTGAATCTTCTAAGGACCTTGTCAATATATGTATTCTGACTCAAACCAATCATCCTTCTTGATCTATCTCTATAGATCTTGATACCAAGGATATAAGCCGCCTCACCCATATCTTTCATTGAGAAACATTTTCCTAACCAGGACTTCACAGTCTCAAGTGCAGGAACATTGTTTCCAATGAGCAAGATGTCATCGACATACAACACCAGAAATAGCACTATGCTCCCACTTATCTTCTTGTATACACAAGGTTCATCTTCGTTTTTGATGAAGCCAAACTCTTTGACTCGATTCATCAAAACGTAGATTCCAGCTCCGGAAGCTTGCTTCAATCCATAAATGGATCTCTCGCAACTTACACACTTTGTTAGAATCCTTTGGATCGACAAACCCTTCAGGCTGTATCATGTATACATCCTCAAGTAGGTTTCCGTTAAGAAACGCTGTTTTGACGTCCATTTTCCATATCTCATAGTCATAATATGCGGCTATGGCAATTAGGATTCTAATAGACTTAAGCATTGCTACGGGCGAAAAGGTTTCATCATAGTCAACGCCATGAATCTGCCTATACCCCTTAGCAACTAGCCTAGCCTTATAAGTATGTACCTTCCCATCCATGTCGGTTTTCTTTTTGAAAACTCACTTGCACCCTATGGTTTTTACACCTTCGGGTGGATCAATCAAGTTCCAAACTTGATTATCGTACATGGATTTGATTTCGGATTCCATGGCTCCTAGCCACTTGTCCGAATCAGGAGTGGACATCGCCTCTTGATAGGAAGTAGGTTCATCATTCTCAATGATTTCTACTTCATTACTTTCCGTCATGAGAAATCCATATCTCTCGTGTTCGGATCGTATCCTATCCGATCTGCCGAAGAATTTGTGTATCTTGCACCGGTTCCACAACAGCTTGTGAACTTGGTTCCGTCTCTACTATTGGTTCCTTGTCATTTTCGGGTTCTTGAATTTCTTCAAGATCAATTTTACTCCCACTAGTTTCTTTAGAGAGAAACTCTTTCTCTAGAAAGACACCATTTCGAGCAACAAACACTTTGTTCTCGGATTGGTTGTAAAATAGATATCCTTTCGTTTTCTTGGGATAACCAACGAAAATACATTTATCGTATCTAGGTGCAAGTTTATGTTCGTAAACCAATTTCTTTACATAAACCTCACATCCCCAAATCTTCATGAAAGATAAGCTAGGCTTTCTTCCATACCACATCTCATGTGGGGTTTTAGGAGCCGATTTAGTAGGGACCTTGTTAAGTGTGAAAGCGGTCAATTTCCAGTGCATGTCCCCAAAAGGAAATAGGAAGGTTCACTTGACTCATCATCGATCGAACCATATCTAATAGAGTTCGATTTCTCCTCTCGGACACACCATTCCATTGTGGTGTTCCGGGTGGAGTAAGTTCTGAAACAATTCCACAACTTTTCGGATGATCGTCAAATTCTTGGCTCAAATATTCACCACCTCGATCGGATCGAAGTGTTTTAATAGTTTTGCCAAGTTGATTTTGTACTTCACTTTGAAATATTCTAAATATCTCAAAAGCTTCACTTTTGTACTTCATCAGATAGACGTAGCCATATCTTGATAAGTCATCAGTGAACGTTATGAAGTACCGAAATCCTCCCCTAGCAATGCTATTCATTGGTCCACATACATCAGTATGTACGAGAGCCAACAAATCACTAGCCCTTTCACTACTCTTAGTAAAAGGTGCTTTAGTCATCTTGCCCAATAAACAAGACTCGCAAACATCATATGATTCATAATCACATGAGTCTAAATATCCATCTTTATGGAGTTTAGAGATGCGTTTCTCGTTTATGTGCCCAAGACGGCAATGCCATTTATATGTGTCATTCACATTATTTGGTTTGGATTTCTTACTAACATGATAGACATTATCAACATTATTCTCAACATCCAAGACATAAAGGCCATTAAAAGAATGAGCAACACAATAAAGCATGTCATTCAAATAAATTGAAAATTTCTTATTCGCAATAAGAAAATTGTAACCCTCATTATCTAAACATGAAATAGAAATAATGTTTCTGCTCAAATCCGGAACATAATAACAGCTTATTTAAAACTAAAATTAATCCGCTTGGTAAAGTGACTTCGTAAGTCCCTACGGCCAATGCAGCAACTCTTGCTCCATTTCCAACCCGTAGATCTACTTCACCCTCTTTGAGCAACCTTCTATTCTTTAGTCCCTGCACATTTAGGCAAATGTGAGATCCACATCCGGTATCTAATACCCAAGAACTAGAGGTAGAAAGTAAAATATCTATCACATAGATACCGAAGTTATGGCAATCTCATTGCCCTTCTTCTTCGGTCCTTCCCGATAAAGCTTGCGATTACGCCTCCAATGCCCAGTTTCCTTGCAATGGTAGCACACCGCATCCTTTTGGGATTTGGGTTTAGGCTTCTCAGCAACGGCAACCTTTGCCTCCGGTTTAGCAACTTTTGCTTTACCCTTGTTTTTGAACCCCTTTCCTTTATTCACCATCAACACTTGATTGGTTTTCTTGGTAATATTGTTCTCCGCATTCTTTAGCATCCCATGCAATTCGAGACAGAGATTTATTCATCCCATTCATGTTATAATTCAGAACAAACCGATTATAATTCTCGGGAGTGAATGCAATATCATATCCGTAGCCGGCTCTAACTGGATAGGATACCCCAAGCCTCTCAAGGTGTTCGAGGTGACCCTTCATTTTCAACACATGAGGCCCAACAGGTTGTCCTTCAATTATCTTGCATGAATGAAGAGCCTTCATAGTGTCAAACCTTTCCGTACATGCTTGCAACTGGAACATTTCCTTCAAATGATTTCCCAAATCATAGGCATCCATGTGTACAAGGTCCTTCGAAGAGCCTTACACATGGTAGCAAGCATCAGCAACCAACATCAATAGAATCATCCATATGCTTCTTATGTTGGTCCATTTCCGCTTTAGTTGCATTAGCGGCCGGCTCGGGTGGAACAGTCCATCGAGAATGTACAACTTCCTTTCTGTTTGAGAACAATTCCCAAACTGCGGATCCAATCCACATAGTTATTGCCATTCTCCTCTAACTTGTCCTTCTCAAGGACCGATCGCGATGACATGTTTTGATTATTGTTTACGGCCATTGATCTACAAAGATATGCAACAAGATATGAACACATATAAGTACCAATTCATTTAAGAGATTAATTAACGTATTTCACAAATACTCCCACTAAATTATATAACCTTCTTATACAAATATGTATAATATAATTTAATAGGCTAAGACCCAACTTTAATTTAATTTCAAGTCGGCTATGGCACGACTGCTCAAAATTAAACTAAAAAGGTAGATAACATTTATCAATCATATCTATATATGACTCTTAGATCATTATGAGATTATAGACATCTTATGTCACATGTTTCAATCTCATCTTATGCCTTAGGCCCAAAACCGTTTTGATAGCCTAATTGAGTTCAACCATGTTAAACGTATAGCAACCACTATTTGCTCATCTTGATCATACAAAGATAGAATTAATGCACCTCGCTATGGCGAGCCCACATAAAACTACCCGTGTACTCACAAGTGTTTAAACATGGGTGGCATAAAAACAAACTCAAATTACAAAGAAGGTTCAATTTTTCATGCTTATCAATTACATTCCAAGGTTGATTCATGAAAACTATATGAACATAATTATGAACATGGAATGATGCAACACATATTACATTTGATCAGTAATTACTAGTACGCGGCCACGTGCTCCAAGATTATCCCACACTTCCATCGAAGTGCCTGTGGGGAAGGTTTTGGTGTCCAGCCAATATACCAAGTAATACATCACAAATATCCTAGATTAATCACATTAATCATATCAATGAAATTGACATCCCATAATCTAGATTAATCATATTAATCATATATATTACAATTTCATAATCATGGTATATCTATATATACTATTACTTCTCAAGTAAAACTCATACAATTTCATATTCTAGATCATGCACATCATGAAAATTCATATAATCATATTACATAATTATCATGATTATCTAACTAAGCATCATGAACGGGGCTCTGATACCACTGTAGGGTTTCGAGGGTCCATGCGCAGCGGAATAAGCAATAACTCGAAAAACCCCAAGCCCTAGAATCCGTTCTAGATGAATAATTAAGAGAGATAAAATAGAATTACCAACCTTGAATGCTTTCGCCTTTGATAAACTTGACCCAACTCCAGATTGAATGATCTTGTTAATCCTTGATGAACGAACGGGAATCACGAACCAAAGATCTTGATGAACGAAGATCCTCTATGTTTATCCACGCGCGGAACGAACCCTAGAACTCTTCTAGGAGGATTGCTAGATCCAATTGATTGAAACACCTTTCAATCAATGAAGAACAATGGATTTGGTGGTGTTTGATTCTCAATTCTCAATTGAAATCTCCCACTCTAAGTGTTTCTCTCAAGCCAAAACGTTCTAATGACGGCTAGGGCAACCGGGGGTAAGTATTTATACGTTATAAAAACTTTTCCTCGCGAAAACCCTAGTTTTAAGTCAATTCCGCGTCGATCCAGTGCCGCCTGGGACGAGTCGTCCCCTGGCACCCAGCTTCTGAATCTGGCGTCCCCCTTAAGGGGAATAGTTGGTTCTGGCCTGGGGACGAGTCGTCCCCTGAGAACAAAAACTTCATATTCTTCATTTTTGACAATTCGTTCGATGCGTGTGACCCCATAGGACCATACTATGTTGGCAATGAGTCCGATCACATCGATCCTCATAAGACATGAGCGGACTCTAGCAAGCCATCATGCCTACCCAAATAGTATAATATCAAGTTCGATTTTCCTACATAGAACATATCACAATCCCATTGTCACACGATGTTATATTGAACATGAGTCATGGTCCACGTCAACTCATATTGTTCAATGCTTTCTCGTTACCAAGTAAATTGATTAATCGAATGATATTAATCACATTAATTCATTCGGGCATGGCCATGCACTACATCAATCTTACTTACGAGTGGCCAAGCAAACATCTCTCTTTACGAGGGACAATTTCCATCTTGACTTATCATTCTTCCCAACAAGAATCATACCATGCCAATGATAGCCCTTATTGTCATCCGGTTAAAGATAACGTTAAACTATATCAAACATGATATTCATCAAGCGGAAGACGATGATAATCTCAGGTCAAAGGATATCAATGATATGACTATATGAGATTTAATTATGACATATGACCATGACATAAATCTCATAATGGGTCAAGTCCAGTACCTTGTTCTCTAACAAGTACCCATGAATCTAATGTGCATCTCCATGCATATAATCATCATATGATTATCCATTAGACTTCATACTAGTGCTTCATAAGTACTAGGGACACGATTATTATAACTAAACATGCAAACTCATATAATAATCAAAGAAGCAATCTCATATATAAATGAACAATGACATTACATAAAGGTCTATCTCGATAGGCCTAGGGCACTAACACCTACAGCTCTTAGATTCAATCTGCTGTTACTCTGCTCATTGGTTACTAATTTTAAGATTCAAGAGCAGTCACCAATTGTTTACTGAACGGAATAAAATGTGATGGGTTCAGCCCACTCCTTCAACATCAATTTATGGGCCCCACAAAGCCCTCTATGCAGACCAAGTCAAAGTCTATTAAACTAGGTATAAACCTAAGTCTGACTTGGGTCAAAGATTCTTTTACCCAGCGGTTCATGAGGTCTTTACCCAACAGTCCAAAGGAAAGATGCTTGCTTTTATCCAACATGCCAAAGGAAGGATGCTTGTTTTTATCCAGCATGCAAAAGGCTTCTACTTGGAGCAGTGTGCCCATTTGACCAAGGATACCCATTCAAACGGCTGAGAGAAAGATGCCTACAAGGCCCTCTCTCATTTATAAATAAAGGGGACAGCCAAGTAAGAGACCAGGTTCTACATAAAGTGGATTACTGTTAGCTCTTACAAGGGTGACGAAGGAATCATGCTCAAAACTTAGCTCTCCGGTTATCTACGAGCAGTCAGCAGTCAGCAGGAAAAGGTGAAGGTTGTGTAGAATGTGATGTTGAGACTGTTCCCGGTCTGTGAACACAAGGGGTCTGGTGGCGAAGGACAAAAGAAATCACGAGAGAGAAATTCCTTACTTAAAGTTTTGGTGTTGGACTCGAGATGAACAATGAAAGACTTAATTAAAATTAGAAACGGGATATGTGGCCCACATAAAGTGGATTACTGTTAGCTCTTACAAGGGTGACGAAGGAATCATGCTCAAAACTTGGCAAGCGGGAGACTTTTTCCAGCCTGTGAAATTACCTTTTTTGCAGTCTAATCTGAGTAAACGACCTACAGCAATACAGTAGAAGATTCGCTCTTCGACTCGGAGCCGTCAATAATCCGGGCATCCTACCCGCATTCAAAGCCAAGCAACCTTACTCGCGCTCATAAGTCGGGAATCCTACCCGCATACTCGGATCGAACCTCGACATTAGTCAGGTCGTCACGAAACCTCGGATCGAACCTCGACATTAGTCAGGTCGTCACGAAACCTCGGATCGAACCTCGACAACTGTCAGGTCGTCACGAAACCTCGGATCGAACCTCGACAACTGTCAGGTCGTCACGAAACCTCGGATCGAACCTCGACATTAGTCAGGTCGTCACGAAACCTCGGATCGAACCTCGACATTGGTCTGGTCGTCACGAACTACATTCACTTTGATCAAGTATAATGATCGACGAGGGTCGTCACTCGTCAACTTAGGATGAGGGTCGTCTATACAGAACGAGCCCATCCAAGTATGACACGACATCTTGCTCGTCACTCGTCAACTTAGGATTTGGGTCGTCTATACAGAACGAGCCCATCCAAGTATGACAACACGTGACCGACGAAGGTCGTCACTCGTCAACTTAGGAGTTGGGTCGTCCACAGAACGAGCCCATCCAAGTATGACAACACGTGACCGACAAAGGTCGTCACTCGTCAACTTAGGAGTTGGGTCGTCCGCAGAACGAGCCCATCCAAGTATGACAACACTTGACCGACAAAGGTCGTCACTCGTCAACTTAGGAGTTGGGTCGTCCACAGAACGAGCCCATCCAAGTATGACAACACTTGACCGACAAAGGTCGTCACTCGTCAACTTAGGAGTTGGGTCGTCCACAGAACGAGCCCATCCAAGTATGACAACACATGACCGACAAAGGTCGTCACTCGTCAACTTAGGAGTTGGGTCGTCCACAGAACGAGCCCATCCAAGTATGACAATACTTGACCGACAAAGGTCGTCACTCGTCAACTTAGGAGTTGGGTCGTCCACAGAACGAGCCCATCCAAGTATGACAACACGTGACCGACGAAGGTCGTCACTCGTCAACTTAGGATTTGGGTCGTCCACAGAACGAGCCCATCCAAGTATGACAACACATGACCGACAAAGGTCGTCACTCGTCAACTTAGGAGTTGGGTCGTCCACAGAACGAGCCCATCCAAGTATGATAACACATGACCGACAAAGGTCGTCACTCGTCAACTTAGGAGTTGGGTCGTCTAGACAGGACGAGCCCATCCAAGTATGACATAACAGGACCAGCTCAAGCTCGTCGCATTGCAGCTCATCATTTAGCCGCTCGTCACATAACTTTCTGCCCGTCAAGACGAACTAGAAAGTTGGGGGCCTCTGAACGGAATAAAATGTGATGGGTTCAGCCCACTCCTTCAACATCAATTTATGGGCCCCACAAAGCCCTCTATGCAGACCAAGTCAAAGTCTATTAAACTAGGTATAAACCTAAGTCTGACTTGGGTCAAAGATTCTTTTACCCAGCGGTTCATGAGGTCTTTACCCAACAGTCCAAAGGAAAGATGCTTGCTTTTATCCAACATGCCAAAGGAAAGATGCTTGTTTTTATCCAGCATGCAAAAGGCTTCTACTTGGAGCAGTGTGCCCATTTGACCAAGGATACCCATTCAAACGGCTGAGAGAAAGATGCCTACAAGGCCCTCTCTCATTTATAAATAAAGGGGACAGCCAAGTAAGAGACCAGGTTCTACACTCTCTCTCCTAAAAATTACCCATGCCTTCCCTTCCGGTTTATCTCAATATACATGAGCTTATTCTCACGCCGGAGGGTTTGCGCGGGGTCAACCCCCGCGCCCCTAACGGTGTCTGTTTTGCAGATAGTCCGTCCGTTCGTCCAGGATCCAACGCCGCATTCCCGAAGACTGATTGGGTACCCCCGGTTCCGCCCATTTTTTGCGTCATCATTTACCTTGTCTTTTTTTTTTTTTTTTTTTTTTTTTTTTGTAGTTGGTGACACTGTATTGATGAAATCATCGAAAAATGGGAAGGCCCCTTGGCCTAATGTGGGATGTGTAATGAAATTCGAATATTATCCCACGGGAGAAATTAAGAATGTTCGGGTGAGGTACTACTATCGCCCAGAGGAGGTGGTCGGAGGGAGAAAAAAGTTCCATGGCGCCAAAGAATTGTTCTTGTCAGGTCACTATGATGTTCAGAGCGCTGACATCATCGAGGGCACTTGTATTGTTTACAATTTCAAGAATTACATTAAGCTTGAAGATGTTCGACCTGAGGATTTCTATTGCCGGTTCGAGTACAATGTTTGCACCAGAGCGTTCATTCCTGACCGTGTTGCAGTGTGAGTGACGACTGATATATCTTTGCTACTCCCTCCCTCTCACAATGAATGTCAAAAATAATTCAAATTTGCTCTTGATCAAAAGCAAATTTGAAATTTGTTTGGACATTCATTTGGGACAGAGGTAGTACTAAAGATCATTCATGAATTCTGTTTGCAAGTTAATGAATGTGTTTGTGGTTTTGCTTTGAAGGTATTGCAAGTGTGAGCTGCCACGGAACCCTGACAAGCTGATGGTAAAGTGTGAAGGGTGCAGAGACTTGTATGCTTTCTTTTCCTTCTCTGTTTATTCTCAGTTTTTTAGTACCCCCTCCGTCCCAAAATGAATCATGCCTTCTGCGGTTCTGCCTCCCGATCCACTCAAACTGTTTATACCCATCCAATGTAAAGAGTCTTAGCGCAGAAACTATGGTTATAAAATATATTGAACTTCCATATCTTTTTTGCTACATTAGTAGAACTCTGTACTTCTTAAACCAATGGTTTAAATGGGGACTTATATTATGAGATGATATTAACTATTTATGTAGGCTATTTCTGTTACGAATGAAAATTGCTATCTACAAATTGATTTGTTATGGGCTATCTATATCCGCGTAGGGGGCGGTGGTTTAGCTTTTTCATACTCATTTATTCTTTATGATGCCTTCAATTGTGCCTTTCTCGCAAAATTTCATGTTTTTCTTTATAACGTGATACCGTCCCATGATTCTTGTAGGTATCACCCTGCTTGTGTGGAGATGACTATTGAACAGGCAGAGCAATTAGATAGCTATATGTGTTCTGATTGTGAACCTAAAGATAATATCAGAAAACCTTCAAGTGCATTTTCAAATGGCAAGGTGAGCTAGAGTCTAACCTGTTTAGCTCCATTATTTTGTTTATTTATTTTACCTACTTGAGTCCGATATTTAAGCTTTTGATGTAGCTCGAGATATTCCGTAGTTTGTTATTTGGGCTGATTTGTGGGTGTAAATGTGAAAGATGAGCCCATATGAAGGAGCTATATATCGTGTGAAACACTTCATCGTAATGCAAGATTCGGGCACACTTTTAAATTCTTTTTCCAGTTCAAGGAAAGATAGTTGAACCCCAAGGAAAACCATTTATGGTTGTTTAATAGTTGAAATTTAAGTTTCTTACCAAAACAAAAAAAAAAGGGAAAACGCCTTCTTGATAATTTGAAGGTTTCATTAACATAACAATAATAAAACATTTTCATTTTAGGAAGTGTGTAGTTTGTAGTGGGACGCCCTAAACGGAAACTGCGTAGTTTGTAGCGGGACGGAGGGAGTACATGTTATGATATTATGTGCTTTACATTGTTAATCTCATTCAGGAGTTCGAAGAGGAGTTAGAGAGGGCTCAGAATTTACCCGAACTCCATGTTGCTGGAAAGAGTATTTCCGGAAAAAGGAAACGTTACTCAGATGGTTGTAGGCCTGCTCAGCAAGTTGCTTTGGACATGGTAAAGCTCTCAAACACTAAACTACTAGAAAGAAGAATATATATATATATTTGAAGTATGCAGTACATATTTTGGCTTTGCTTGGTGATGAAATTATAATGTTTAAATGGGGAAAATACATAAATATGTCCATAAACTTAGACTTTGAATGCAGATATGCCCATAAAATCGATTATTGCCATAATTGCCCCTAAAATGAGAGTATATTTGCCCTTCTTACCCGGTAAGTTTCTGCCCCCTTTCAACCTTCATCTTCCATTTCGGCCTCTCCCCTCCCCCGTCAATTTCCCTCTCAGATACGCCACACTCCCTCCTCCGCCCCTCACCTCACAAGAAGACTCACCCCCTTCTCTCTCTCTGTGAGTTGTATATGAAATGATCCTAACGTAGATTTCAAAATGAATGATTGTCATTTTGGTGTTTGTGTGATTTATGGAGGGTGTCTAGACATAAAGGTTGAGGCTTGGTGTTTGTGTTAGTGGTAGTGGATTGGTGAGATGGTGGTGGTGGCAATGTTGTTGATAAAAAAAGTTAAAAATAATTTAATTTTAACAGAATTTTTTTTATTTTCTTAAAAAGAAAGTCAGATTATTTAATTAAAATAATTATATGTGTAGAATTAGTTAGAGGAAATAAATTTTAAATAATTCAGAAAGTAATTATTAAGAGATGAACATTAATTTTTTTTTTTTAAATTAAAATTCTTTGCTATTTTTTTTAAATTAAAAGAATTATTCTAAAAAAATATTATGCTAAAAAATTCTTAAGTATTATCAGAATTTCGTTAAATAATTAAAAATATTTTTTAATAATAAAATTTTTCTTTGCCAAAGTAAAAAAAGGTTAGTGACTAATATGAGAAAAGATCAATAAGTGACAGACCTATTTTGAACAAGTTCAACCTCTTAGTTCACAGTTTACCCCCTTCACGTCATTTTAATTCAATTTAGGTCCCAAATTCGTTAAATTTTGGACGAAATATGGTGAGTTTAGGGGCAAAGATGACAATAATCAATGTTAGGGGTATATCTGCATCCACAGTATAAGTTCAGGGGAATATTTATGTATTTTCCCGTTTATATGCTTTCACAATCTTCCCTCTATATCTAGTTTAAGCACGTAAGACGTATGCCAAGCCATTTGGAGGTCTCTGAAGAGACTCATCAAACCAAAATTGAAACCTCAAAAGAGTGGATTTCTACTCCTACAAAGACCTTGAACATTTCTAGGAACATATTGATTGGTTTTTTAATGGTCGTTTTTTGATTCTTTAATGTTGTTTATAGTTGATTGATACTAAATAAATCAGAAATATACTATTTTGTTACTCTGATGTATGGACCATTTATCTATTTATCCTTGAAAATCACTCAAGTGTTAAGTCCCCCCCCCCTCCTGAAAATAAAAATAAAAAGTAGAGAGATTAAATTAAGAATTCATCGCTTAAAAAGCATAAATGGAGTTAAAGTTACATTATAAGCTAGTGTAGCCCATAGCAAGCCCTATCCTGATCCACTGTAGTTCGCTATGAGGGTTTGGTTCCTTTTTGTTACTCTGATGTTTAAGGTTAGAATGAGCCTCTCGTAGCAAAAGATTATTTCTGATAGTCATACATGAAACAGACATTATTAGGCGTGTGAGCTACATCAGATGAAGTTTAAACTTGGCTTGAGCTTTTCAGACTAAACTATACTCAATATCTTAAGGAGTAATGTGTCATTTTGTGAGTGTTGTCGAACTGAGCCTATTTTCCCCAGCCTCTGGGAAAAAAAGAGAGAATAGGAAAAAGATTTCAATAAGAAGTTGCATGATTTTGAGTAGTTTTATGTGTACTCAGCCTGACTATTAGAGGGATTGTGTTTTTAAATGGTCCGAAAAGAATCTTTGCCAATATTTGATGCAGTCTACTATCAATATACTCCCTCCGTCTTTTTTAAGGTGTACATTTTGCAATTTCGGGTGTCCCCTTTTAAGATTCACACCCGAAAATGGAAAGTTCATACTTCCTTCGTATCTCAAATGGGTTAATGGGATTCAGTACACATATTTCGTGCACGTATATGTTTATGCTTACTGTAAGTTACTTCACAAAATAAGGGTGTCTGAAAACATGTACTCCGTATATGTTTATGCGTACTGTAAGTTAGAGAAGATTTTTCATAACCTTGACTGTTGTATATGTTTGTATTGTTTTTGTTTTAGTCATAGGCTGCAAGATTCCTGTAGCTTACTTATGAATGTGCACATTGGTCGAATGTACTCTCTCTGTCCCAGTTTAAGCTTCATCATTTTTATTTGGGTACAAAAATTAAGAAAATGAATATTTATATTCAAAATTTGTGTGAGCGGGAAAGGGGTTGTGAGTGAAACAAGTGAGTGAGATCGACAAGTGAGGCCTACAATTGTTGTCATTTTAGGAAAGGTGAAGCTTGTAATGGGACACCCTTTTGGGTAAAAGGTGAAGCTTAAACTGGTACGGAGAGAGTAAATATCACATGAACATAGCCTTTTCAAATTTTGTCTATTGTTATTATCACATCATCCAAAATCTAGTTTGCATCTCTTACTTATTTTTTGTATCGCAGGAGGAAGACAAGTCGAGCGATAGTCCAATTGTAAAACAACTTAAGCATGAAGTGAAAGAGCTACATGTGAAGTTAGGTGATATGACCAGTCAGCTTGAAGCATTGCAAGCCCATGTCGCCACGATGAGCGAGCATATAGGCTTCTCGCGCCCTTTTCAGACTCCGAGTGAACCTGCTACAACGGTTCCTCCACCTGGTACATCAAATACAAAATCGTATATTCCCTCCCAATGGGGACAACGTTAAAGATGACCTGGGGTGTAAAATTGGAGATTTTTTTAAATCTATTTTCTGATTGTGTATTTATAGTTTTTAGATACAGATATAATCTTCAAGAACCTGGGAGACTTAAATTCTTCTGGACCTCAAATGTAAGGCCCATAAATTAAGGTCCTTATCGTCGCCCTTATATGTCTACAAATTGGGCTATGTAACTGATGTTAGGATTGGATACAAACCAAAGCGTGGAAAGATTTGGACTACGCGAAAGAAGAAAAATAGGAGCAAATTTATCAGTTTACTAATTTGATCCAGTTTTCTTATGAAACGTAATTCTTTTCCTTTCCTGGACATGAAACAGATTACTTCGTGAAGAAAGAATTAGAATCTTTTAGTAGGGTTTAGGTTTGTTGTTTCTATAAATACAAGTGTTAATCTAAAATATTGTGTGCTAGTAACCGATTAAATTAGTTGTTGTCAATTTGTGTTAGCGAGAGAGAATTTGTGAGATCAATAAACAGAGCCAAAGGCAATAGTGGGTCTTGGGGGTGTCATTAGAGGCAGTTCATGAATGGCCTAGGAAATGTCTAGATTTTATTTGTGTGGGGTGTTTTCTGTAAGATTTGGGAAAACTTAATTTGTTTATTCACTAACATGTCAATATATAGTTACAATAGGGAGAGTCCTATTCTAATACAAGGATTGTGAAATCTGATCTATACAAGGAAAATATAGTTTCCTAATCTATGTATACTACAATATTTACCAAATACAAGAAGAAGTAGATTAGGAAACAGGTGCAGGAATCCAAAACAGATCAGGAAACAGCCGAGCTACGAGGCGGGCGCCTGGAGCTGGCCGAGGCTAGCGCCTGGCAGGCAGTGGCCATGGCCGAGGGCTGTTGATGACGAGGCGGCTGCCTGGGCCATTCTGAGGCGTGCGCCTGGAGCACAGAAGATCCAGCCGTGGTCTTCACCAGTTGAGGCGGGCGCTTGGTCTTGGGCCAGGCGTGCGCCTGAGGAGCAGAAAGTTCAGCCACGGTTTTCACCTGTTGAGGCTGGCGCCTGGCTGGTAATGGGGCGGGCGCCTTATGTGCTGCTGCATCATCCTTAATACACCCCCACAAGATGGACGATCCGAGGAGAAGGCCAATCTTGGATGTAAGTTGTTGGAAGCGTATGCGAGCTAGTGGTTTAGTCAGAATATCTGCCAGCTGATCCGTACCAGAAATGTGTTGTACACGGAGAGAACCGGACTGAACTTGTTCACGAACAAAGTGAAAAGAGAGGCCACATGTTTCATCCGAGAGTGGAAGACCGGGTTCGCAGAATAGGTTGTGGCGCCTAGGTTATCACAATAGACCATAGGTGTAGTTGGCAAAGAGAAGCCAAGCTCAGTAAGTAAATTCTTGACCCAAGTAAGTTCAACAGGAGTGTCAGCAATAGCCCAAAATTCAGCCTCAGTAGTGGAACGAGCAAGAGCACGTTGTTTGCGGGATGACCAAGTAACCAGGTTATGCCCAAGATAAACGAAGAAGCCAGAAGTGGACACAAAGTCGTCTTTGTCACCAGCCCAATCCGCATAACAGAAAGCATGAAGAGAGGAGGAGACTTTGAGAAGATCTGAAGGCCTAAATGCATGGTGCCATGAAGGTAGTGGAGAACACTCTTGAGTGCAACCCAGTGAGAAGATTGGGGGTTTTGCATGAACTGAGCAAGTTTGTTGACTGAGAAGGCAATGTCGAGACGAGTGAAGGATAGATACTGAAGGCCATCAACAATAGCCCGATAGGGGGTAGGGTCAACAACGGGAGTTGTATAGGACCGAGTGAGGGGTGGTGATGTAACCATGGGAGTAGGAAGCGGTTTGCAGTCAATCATGTTGTGACGAGTGAGAAGATCATGGATGTATTTTGTTTGGGATCGGAGAGAAGGAGCCCATTTTGGTTCAGGACGACTTCGAGACCTAAGAAATAGGATAAGGGACCAAGGTCTTTAAGAGAGAAACGTTGTGACAAACTGGTGATGAATGACTGAAGGTGAGATGGAGAGGGTCCGATGACAATGATGTCGTCAACATATACTAACATATAAATCGGGGATGGAGTTGTGTTTAGTATGAATAGGGAGGGGTCGGCTAAAGAGGGGTGAAAGCCATATGTGGTGAGGTAGGTTTTGAGTTCTTGAAACCAGGCATGAGGATCCTGCTTAAGACCATAGATTGCCTTAGAAAGACGACAAATAGAGGAAGGGTTGGTGGAGTCCTCAAATCCGGGGGGGGTGGGTCATAAACTTAGTTTCAGAGAGGGTACCTTGAAGGAAGGCGTTGTTAACATCAAGTTGGCAAAGGGGCCAATGATTGGTGGTGGCAAGGGAGAGAAGAAGTCGGACAGTGATGGTTTCACAACAGGACTGAAGGTTTCAGTGTAGTCAACATCGGGTTGTTGGTGAAATCCCTTGGCAACCAGCCGAGCCTTGTATTTCTGAATTGTGTTGTCGGGGTTGTATTTGATACGGAAAACCCATTTACATCCGACAATGTTATGAGCTGGTGTAGGAGGAACCAAAGTCCAGGTGTTGTTGCGGGTTAGAGCCTGAAATTCTTCAATCATGGCATTACGCCAATGGGGAATGGATAGGGCCTGTTTGGTGGTAGTGGTGGGAAGGCTTCTGGGAGAGGTGAGAAGAGAAAGGTTGGCATACTTGGGATTAGGTTTGGTGATGCCATGGGATGATCTTGTGGTAATGGTATGGGTGGGAGGAGGAAGGGAGGTGGGGTTGGGAGTAGGTAGGGTTGTTTCAGGCTGAGGGGGGGGATAGGGGTTCATTTGGAATGGGATTGGGAGACAGGTTTGGGTTGGGGGAAGGTTGGGTTGGGGAGGGAGGAGTGGGGGGATGGGGAGGAGGGGTGAGGTTACGGAGGGGAGGTGGGATAGAGGGGGTAGTGTTTAGTATAGGGAGGAATAAGGTATGCCAGTTAGAGGGAGGGGGAGCGAAAGCTATGAGCACCCCAACCCGGGACCTAACGCGTGTCCCGAGCTTGAGAAGCTCAAACTAAGAAAATCCATCTTAGATTTTTAAAACTTTTATTTGCCTTTACAAGAAAACCAATTCTAAATTTTCCATAAACAAAAATCAAATAATGATATCTCCACTTGGAGGAATTTAAACAAACACTTTAATAACCATACTTGATTAATTACATTGAAAACCCTAATTAACATTGTTTAGCAAAAGAGTTTTCCTTACAACTTATAAAAGAATAATACTTAAATATGACTTCCGACAACCCACTCATATACCTATCCAGACAAGTCCCAAAAAGCAAGAGTCCAAACTCTTTCCCGGCCTCACCGGTTCAGTCACTTTGTCTCGGCACAATCTAAAGCAGTAAAAGGGAAGGGGTGAGAATAAATCTCAATAAGCTATTATGAATGCAGCAATATGCCAAACAAGATACAACACATAGCATGGTTGCACATAACACATTATGAAAGCGGTAAACACCTTACGTTACCTCATTTTACCTTTCCCGTCTGAACAATAAGTCGTACAACGTGGGAGTGAAACTCTTCTCTTTGGTGAACTGCCTCCAGCACATTCACCTCTTATAGGACTCATACTCCAGAGATCCATATAAGAAAAGATACATATATCGAGTATCCAACAATAATATCGCTCTTGTAAAGCTTTAGGCTTAATACGTAAGCATTCCCCTAATCACCAATCGCAACGGTGCTGTAAAGCTTTTTGGGTCAATACGGTCGTTAGCACACCCACTCTATGGCCACGAGAGGGAACGGTCACAGGTATAATGAACCTTCAATCACTTATAGAACAAATCAATAATTGATTGAATTCCATTATACCCTCGAATATCAACACGTTCAAGCACATAATAGATACTTGAAATAAATCCACAAAAAGGGATAATAATATAACAACATGGTAAAATATACTCATGCTAATCCATACCATAGTGCAACAGTTCATTTAATACACTATGCATAATACCATTAACGAATATGAGTTCAAATAAGGTGTCCACATAACCACATAATCCACACCGATGCAATATAATCAATATGCCAGATAATCCACAACTGGGATACAACATAACAATACCAAATAATCCACACTCGGGATACAATGCAACCATATACCAAATAATCCACAATCGGGATACAATATATTGATGTAACACATATACATTACTAACCAACACACTAGTGAGATTACAGTCTCTACCTTTGTTCAACTAATCACCAAGGTATGGGAGCAAGTAAGGCCAACCTAAACCGTAAACCATTCTTACAAAGTTACTACTCAACCTTGAATAATATTAATAAAGGTGCAAGACCTACTTCCCACAATTCCATTTTGACCAAATAAGACATCATGGCCTAGCCAAGGTATTCTACTTTAACTTAGGTTAAAAAGGATTAATTCATATCTGAAGTAGATTAGATTTCACTACTTTGAAAGGGTTAGGAATCATACTTAGTGGTTGTGGTTAAAATTCGGCAAGAAAGGAAAGCGGTGAACTTACGGTGACATGGGCGACCGCCCAAGTCACTATGGGCGACCGCCCAAGAGGGTCTAAAAAGGGTTATACCTTCTGGTGGGTTGGGCGGCCGCTCAAGGGCCTATGGGCGACCGCCCAAGGGGATTTTCTTCACTTCGAAAATTCTAACTCCTTTTCACATATTTTCTTTTCCCTTTTAATAATCTTTCTTAAAAATACCAAAAGGATTTTCTAACTTTACAAACCTCATTTTAAATCATTAAATCCACAAATAATATAACCCTAGATCATTTACCACTTGATTCTCCACCCACTTCACTTCCACATTTCAAGTTTAACCTCCTTAATCTAACTTAATCCATTTTCTTACCCTATTGATCATCTTCCTTAAACAACCACATCATTCTATAACATAAACCACTTTCTTAACTACAAGAAGGTTTACAAAACATCTAATAACCATTTTAATAATAATAACAACACCAAATAATTCATGAACATTAATTAGAAGAGAAGATCAATACTCACATCATTAAAAGTATACTAAGTCCTTTTTCCACTTCTTTCTACCCAAATTAAATGAACTCTTAATCTTTCCCCAAATCAAAGTAAGATGTATATAATCACATACACTAACTCCATTAATGTCATTAATATCTTACACTCATTATACCCTCATTCCTTCAACTTAAACCCCCATATCATAACTAAAATCAATTAAATCTTGAATAATCATTTTGCTCAAATAACCATATTAAAAATACAATATACTTTTTCTTTTCATAAAACATTCATTAACACATAAAATGTGCAATATTTAGAAAGAAGTCATAATAACTTACTTTAGAGATATGAGGTGGAACTATGATTTCTCTAGCTTGATGCATTCCCCTTGCCTCTACGAACATGGAAGTACACCCGGATCTTCAAATGGAAGAGAATTGTATTTATTATAATTTTTGGAAGGAGGAGCTTAGGAGAGAATTTCCATGGAGGATTTCCATGGGAGAAATGAAGGAGGATGAAGAAGAATGAGTATGGAAAGTAAAGAGGATGAAGAGGTATGGGGAGGTTGAGGGGATGATGTAGGAAGTATGGAGGGTAGGGTCCTTTTTGACTAAGGAGGTGAAAGGGGAGGGATTTAAGGGGTATGGCCCCCCATCTCATTTTAATAAAAGTCTTTCCCCTACTACACCAAAGCCCCTACACAAATAAATCTAACTACCCACATTTTATTCATTTTATCCATTTCTATTTTTATACTTCTTCCAATAACATTATTTTATTTCCCTATCATTTTATCTTAATATAAGGAATCAAGTATATAAAAAATGAAAACACAATATTAACAATGATATTAAAAGCACACAATATGATCCTAAATTAGTGCCTATGGTTAGGGTCGTTACACTCACTCCCCCTTAAAGAAAATTCGTCCCGAATTTAAAAAAAAAAAAACTTACCTTATGGATCAATAATAAAGGTTACCTCTCACGCATTTCAAATTACATTTCCAAAGGGTTCCCTTAACGGCATGATTCTTCTATACATTTTCACAACCCGAATACCTTAGGATTTCAATTCCCTAAACTATCACTCTAATAACTCTCAACAGTTTCCCCACACAAGTCAAATCCGCCAAATCATCATTAATTGAAGAACTCCATAAGTACGAAGGATCATACAAATAAATTTTCCATATCACGTTTTATACAGTATCCCTTCAATGCTTAAACCAAAACTGCTATTATACTCAACTCCGCTAAGATTAATAAAACCTTTCAAGTTGAAAAGAAATCTATCACTCCACACACCATCTATTCTTCAAGAGTTTGGATAGTCTTCTAATCTCTTCCTTTTAAGTAACTAAATCCTCCAACTCTTAGGATCGGTAACAAATTCCACAAGAGAGCTTCAAAAAGGTAAGGTTCTCACATAAAACAATTGCAGCCACTCTCGAGTAGAGGGTAAGAAAATTCTGGTTTATCTAAGCCAACTTCCTCGAAGCATACGCTATTACTTTCCCAATTCTCATAATATCACCATCTAATTCCCCTCTAATACGCACTTAAAATTTCACAAAGTCCTCACATCCATTAAGTAAGGTAAGTATCGGATCTATAGCCAATCTATTTTCCATCTCTATCAATATAATTCATACTTATTACATCCTACACCATTGATATTCTTCCAAGTTAACTAAACCAACGATTTTATAATTCTCAAGAATTTCCTAAAAATTCCTTCGATAGCACTTGCCAACCCAAAGATCACGGACTCAATCCTTGCAAGATCCATGGAACATCCAAGCTTAAGACTATAGAATCCAAAATTCGAAATCTTCTCGAGCCAACTCACACTAGCTAGACCTTGCATACAAGGACTCCTCACCGGGAATCATTAACCCAACTCTCAATTGATTTTCATGATCTTCCCGAAACTTAAATTAACAAAGAGATCATCAATCCTAATTACCATAAAGCCATCAAACTAAGGATTACAATTCTGATCATCATACTTAGAATCAACACATGAGATACCTTGAATGGAAACACAATTACCATCTACTCACAACTAACACGTAAAATTTCCGAAAAGACTTCTTATGCAAGTCTAACACATACCAAATATCCTTCACACTTTTAACCCAAACTTTCTGTCTTTAATGCTTATATAACAAGAATACCATATAAAGGTTTATCTATATCAAATACCAATATAATCAATTTAGGTATAGAAAAGGAGACTCACTTCTTATGATAGTCTACCAATGCACAACAACTACTTACCCATCTAGGTCAAGTATATCTCATAATTACACATCGGTAATCATAACACATAAACTGGCAATACGTGCCCAGCTATAACCACATCACCACTGTGGTAAACCAAAGAAGATTCGAGGTATTCTCTCATAAGAGCAGAATCCTCTAACAATAAAACAATTTCTCAAGTAATGTATGCCACATAGAAGCAACATGCTATGCCACACATAATGATATGAAACAAGATCAATAAAATATAACCCCTAACTTCTGAGACAGGGAATTTTACCTCTAGTGACCCCTGAGGGATCTATCTCTCCTGGAACCGAAACATATACTCGACCATAGGCCTTTACTTTACAACACCATTTTACTCTAGACAATATTGCTATTATTAAATCTTTCTTCAAATCCTTTCATGATCATTATAACTTAACTAAAATGGATACATAATTCCCAATAACTTTGAATATCAACCTTACCACATTCATTCCAAAACCACCATTTCCTGTTTATTTCTAAAGCCCTTTTAATTGACTAACCACTACAATCACCATGTATATCACCTAATACATCATATACTATATAAGACCACAATTCAACAACAACTATACCACTTAGTCAATTTTAAGCATAAAGTTCTCAAATGATACCACATACTGTCTCCAAGTCCTATAACCCTATTACTCTATCTTCCCACATTAAATCATATCTTATTATCACTAGTGGCCATATTCATTCACCCACTACTCAAGTTATTTTCATTATTTTTACACATCACAAGCCACACAACAATATTCTCTCCACCATATATTAACCTTTATAATACTCTTTCAATTACCACCTATATTTGATCAAACTATTACTCTACTCATTTCCAAACCCCTTTCTCATATTCTAACCACCAAACAAATTGTCAACTTATCCAAAATCATTTATACGATAATAATAGCATTGTACAACTCATATAACAACAACTTTACATCTTAGCCAACTTCATGAAAATGAACCCTAAATAATACTACATACTCCCTCCGTCCCGGTAGAAGCGTCACCCTTTTAGGGGTGGCGCGCAAATTAAGAAAAAGTGTGGGAAGTAAAAATGTTGTGAGTGTAATTTAAAAATAGGAGAGAGAATTAGTGAAGGAAATAGTGAATTTTAAAAGTGTTGTGAGTGTAGAGGAGAGAGAATTAGTGGAGGGAATAGTGGATGGGATAATAAAATATTAATAAAAGTTTCCTTTTTAGGAAAGGGTGACGCTATAAACGAGACGCCATTTTGGGTAAAAAGTGACGCTTCGGCCGGGACGGAGGGAGTACTTAAATCATTTTTCTTAACATCAATATTATACCAAAACTTCACTATACCATATCTCAACTAAATTAACAATTTCAACTCAAGTAAAATGTATTAACTCACCTGTAACATTTCCCATATTCAACCCAAGACCAATTGAATTCATCACTAAAATATCATGACTGTGAGGCTACAATTTAAACATCTTTCATTTTCTAGAACCTTTCGCTGGTCATCATTGTTTCCAGCCATTAGAACAAACTCCTGCACTAAACACTCGGCGTCAATTACCACACATTTCCCCTTAGTTTAGACATCTACCCTTGACCTCTAAACTAAGCTTTGATACCAACTGTGAGCACCCCAACCCGGGACCTAACGCGTGTCCCGAGCTTGAGAAGCTCAAACTAAGAAAACCCATCTTAGATTTTTAAAACTTTTATTTGCCTTTACAAGAAAACCAATTCTAAATTTTCCATAAACAAAAATCAAATAATGATATCTCCACTTGGAGGAATTTAAACAAACACTTTAATAACCATACTTGATTAATTACATTGAAAACCCTAATTAACATTGTTTAGCAAAAGAGTTTTCCTTACAACTTATAAAAGAATAATACTTAAATATGACTTCCGACAACCCACTCATATACCTATCCAGACAAGTCCCAAAAAGCAAGAGTCCAAACTCTTTCCCGGCCTCACTGGTTCAGGTCACCTGTCTCAGCACAATCTAAAGCAGTAAAAGGGAAGGGGTGAGAATAAATCTCAATAAGCTATTATGAATGCAGCAATATGCCAAACAAGATACAACACATAGCATGGTTGCACATAACACATTATGAAAGCGGTAAACACCTTACGTTACCTCATTTTACCTTTCTCGTCTGAACAATAAGTCGTACAACGTGGGAGTGAAACTCTTCTCTTTGGTGAACTGCCTCCAGCACATTCACCTCTTATAGGACTCATACTCCAGAGATCCATATAAGAAAAGATACATATATCAGAGTATCCAACAATAATATCGCTACTGTAAAGCTTTAGGCTTAATACAGAAGCATTCCCCCTAATCACCAATCGCAACGGTCTGTAAAGCTTTTTGGGTCAATACAGTCGTTAGCACACCCACTCTATGGCCACAGAGGGGAACGGTCACAGGTATAATGAACCTTCAATCACTTATAGAACAAATCAATAATTGATTGAATTCCATTATACCCCCGAATATCAACACGTTCAAGCACATAATAGATACTTGAAATAAATCCACAAAAAGGGATAATAATATAACAACATGGTAAAATATACTCATGCTAATCCATACCATAGTGCAACAGTTCATTTAATACACTATGCATAATACCATTAACGAATATGAGTTCAAATAAGGTATCCACATAACCACATAATCCACACCGGGATGCAATATAATCAATATGCCAGATAATCCACAACTGGGATACAACATAACAATACCAAATAATCCACACTCGGGATACAATACAACCATATACCAAATAATCCACAATCGGGATACAATATATTGATGTAACACATATACATTACTAACCAACACACTAGTGTGATTATAGTCTCTACACTGTTCAACTAATCACCAAGGTATGGGAGCAAGTAAGGCCAACCTAAACCGTAAACCATTCTTACAAAGTTACTACTCAACCTTGAATAATATTAATAAAGGTGCAAGACCTACTTCCCACAATTCCATTTTGACCAAATAAGACATCATGGCCTAGCCAAGGTATTCTACTTTAACTTAGGTTAAAAAGGATTAATTCATATCTGAAGTAGATTAGATTTCACTACTTTGAAAGGGTTAGGAATCATACTTAGTGGTTGTGGTTAAAATTCAGCAAGAAAGGAAACTGGTGAACTTACGGTGACATGGGCGACCGCCCAAGTCACTATGGGCGACCGCCCAAGAGGGTCTAAAAGGGTTATACCTTCGGTGGGTTGGGCGGCCGCTCAAGGGCCTATGGGCGACCGCCCGAGGATTTTCTGCACTTCGAAAATTCTAACTCCTTTTCACATATTTTCTTTTCCCTTTTAATAATCTTTCTTAAAAATACCAAAAGGATTTTCTAACTTTACAAACCTCATTTTAAATCATTAAATCCACAAATAATATAACCCTAGATCATTTACCACTTGATTCTCCACCCACTTCACTTCCACATTTCAAGTTTAACCTCCTTAATCTAACTTAATCCATTTTCTTACCCTATTGATCATCTTCCTTAAACAACCACATCATTCTATAACATAAACCACTTTCTTAACTACAAGAAGGTTTCCAAAGCATCTAATAACCATTTTAATAATAATAACAACACCAAATAATTCATGAACATTAATTAGAAGAGAAGATCAATACTCACATCATTAAAAGTATACTAAGTCCTTTTTCCACTTCTTTCTACCCAAATTAAATGAACTCTTAATCTTTCCCAAATCAAAGTAAGATGTATATAATCACATACACTAACTCCATTAATGTCATTAATATCTTACACTCATTATACCCTCATTCCTTCAACTTAAACCCCCATATCATAACTAAAATCAATTAAATCTTGAATAATCATTTTGCTCAAATAACCATATTAAAAATACAATATACTTTTTCTTTTCATAAAACATTCATTAACACATAAAATGTGCAATATTTAGAAAGAAGTCATAATAACTTACTTTAGAGATATGAGGTGGAACTATGATTTCTCTAGCTTGATGCATTCCCCTTGCCTCTACGAACATGGAAGTACACCCGGATCTTCAAATGGAAGAGAATTGTATTTATTATAATTTTTGGAAGGAGGAGCTTAGGAGAGAATTTCCATGGAGGATTTCCATGGGAGAAATGAAGGAGGATGAAGAAGAATGAGTATGGAAAGTAAAGAGGATGAAGAGGTATGGGGAGGTTGAGGGGATGATGTAGGAAGTATGGAGGGTAGGGTCCTTTTTGACTAAGGAGGTGAAAGGGGAGGGATTTAAGGGGTATGGCCCCCCATCTCATTTTAATAAAAGTCTTTCCCCTACTACACCAAAGCCCCTACACAAATAAATCTAACTACCCACATTTTATTCATTTTATCCATTTCTATTTTTATACTTCTTCCAATAACATTATTTTATTTCCCTATCATTTTATCTTAATATAAGGAATCAAGTATATAAAAAATGAACACATAATATTAACAATGATATTTAAAAGCACACAATATGATCCTAAATTAGTGCCTATGGTTAGGGTCGTTACACTCACTCCCCCTTAAAGAAAATTCGTCCCGAATTTAAAAAAAAAAAAAACTTACCTTATGGATCAATAATAAAGGTTACCTCTCACGCATTTCAAATTACATTTCCAAAGGGTTCCCTTAACGGCATGATTCTTCTATACATTTTCACAACCCGAATACCTTAGGATTTCAATTCCCTAAACTATCACTCTAATAACTCTCAACAGTTTCCCCACACAAGTCAAATCCGCCAAATCATCATTAATTGAAGAACTCCATAAGTACGAAGGATCATACAAATAAATTTTCCATATCATGTTTTATACAGTATCCCTTCAATGCTTAAACCAAAACTGCTATTATACTCAACTCCGCTAAGATTAATAAAACCTTTCAAGTTGAAAAGAAATCTATCACTCCACACACCATCTATTCTTCAAGAGTTTGGATAGTCTTCTAATCTCTTCCTTTTAAGTAACTAAATCCTCCAACTCTTAGGATCGGTAACAAATTCCACAAGAGAGCTTCAAAAAGGTAAGGTTCTCACATAAAACAATTGCAGCCACTCTCGAGTAGAGGGTAAGAAAATTCTGGTTTATCTAAGCCAACTTCCTCGAAGCATACGCTATTACTTTCCCAATTCTCATAATATCACCATCTAATTCCCCTCTAATACGCACTTAAAATTTCACAAAGTCCTCACATCCATTAAGTAAGGTAAGTATCGGATCTATAGCCAATCTATTTTCCATCTCTATCAATATAATTCATACTTATTACATCCTACACCATTGATATTCTTCCAAGTTAACTAAACCAACGATTTTATAATTCTCAAGAATTTCCTAAAAATTCCTTCGATAGCACTTGCCAACCCAAAGATCACGGACTCAATCCTTGCAAGATCCATGGAACATCCAAGCTTAAGACTATAGAACCCAAAATTCGAAATCTTCTCGAGCCAACTCACACTAGCTAGACCTTGCATACAAGGACTCCTCACCGGGAATCATTAACCCAACTCTCAATTGATTTTCATGATCTTTTCGAAACTTAAATTAACAAAGAGATCATCAATCCTAATTACCATAAAGCCATCAAACTAAGGATTACAATTCTGATCATCATACTTAGAATCAACACATGAGATACCTTGAATGGAAACACAATTACCATCTACTCACAACTAACACGTAAAATTTCCGAAAAGACTTCTTATGCAAGTCTAACACATACCAAATATCCTTCACACTTTTAACCCAAACTTTCTGTCTTTAATGCTTATATAACAAGAATACCATATAAAGGTTTATCTATATCAAATACCAATATAATCAATTTAGGTATAGAAAAGGAGACTCACTTCTTATGATAGTCTACCAATGCACAACAACTACTTACCCATCTAGGTCAAGTATATCTCATAATTACACATCGGTAATCATAACACATAAACTGGCAATACGTGCCCAGCTATAACCACATCACCACTGTGGTAAACCAAAGAAGATTCGAGGTATTCTCTCATAAGAGCATAATCCTCTAACAATAAAACAATTTCTCAAGTAATGTATGCCACATAGAAGCAACATGCTATGCCACACATAATGATATGAAACAAGATCAATAAAATATAACCCCTAACTTCTGAGACAGGGAATTTTACCTCTAGTGACCCCTGAGGGATCTATCTCTCCCTGAACCGAAACATATACTCGACCATAGGCCTTTACTTTACAACACCATTTTACTCTAGACAATATTGCTATTATTAAATCTTTCTTCAAATCCTTTCATGATCATTATAACTTAACTAAAATGGATACATAATTCCCAATAACTTTGAATATCAACCTTACCACATTCATTCCAAAACCACCCTTTCCTGTTTATTTCTAAAGCCCTTTTAATTGACTAACCACTACAATCACCATGTATATCACCTAATACATCATATACTATATAAGACCACAATTCAACAACAACTATACCACTTAGTCAATTTTAAGCATAAAGTTCTCAAATGATACCACATACTGTCTCCAAGTCCTATAACCCTATTACTCTATCTTTCCACATTAAATCATATCTTATTATCACTAGTGGCCATATTCATTCACCCACTACTCAAGTTATTTTCATTATTTTTACACATCACAAGCCACACAACAATATTCTCTCCACCATATATTAACCTTTATAATACTCTTTCAATTACCACCTATATTTGATCAAACTATTACTCTACTCATTTCCAAACCCCTTTCTCATATTCTAACCACCAAACAAATTGTCAACTTATCCAAAATCATTTATACGATAATAATAGCATTGTACAACTCATATAACAACAACTTTACATCTTAGCCAACTTCATGAAAATGAACCCTAAATAATACTACATACTCCCTCCGTCCCGGTAGAAGCGTCACCCTTTTAGGGGTGGCGCGCAAATTAAGAAAAAGTGTGGGAAGTAAAAATGTTGTGAGTGTAATTTAAAAATAGGAGAGAGAATTAGTGAAGGAAATAGTGAATTTTAAAAGTGTTGTGAGTGTAGAGGAGAGAGAATTAGTGGAGGGAATAGTGGATGGGATAATAAAATATTAATAAAAGTTTCCTTTTTAGGAAAGGGTGACGCTATAAACGAGACGCCATTTTGGGTAAAAAGTGACGCTTCGGCCGGGACGGAGGGAGTACTTAAATCATTTTTCTTAACATCAATATTATACCAAAACTTCACTATACCATATCTCAACTAAATTAACAATTTCAACTCAAGTAAAATGTATTAACTCACCTGTAACATTTCCCATATTCAACCCAAGACCAATTGAATTCATCACTAAAATACCATGACTGTGAGGCTACAATTTAAACATCTTTCATTTTCTAGAACCTTTCGCTGGTCATCATTGTTTCCAGCCATTAGAACAAACTCCTGCACTAAACACTCGGCGTCAATTACCACACATTCCCCCTTAGTTTAGACATCTACCCTTGACCTCTAAACTAAGCTTTGATACCAACTGTGAGCACCCCAACCCGGGACCTAACGCGTGTCCCGAGCTTGAGAAGCTCAAACTAAGAAAACCCATCTTAGATTTTTAAAACTTTTATTTGCCTTTACAAGAAAACCAATTCTAAATTTTCCATAAACAAAAATCAAATAATGATATCTCCACTTGGAGGAATTTAAACAAACACTTTAATAACCATACTTGATTAATTACATTGAAAACCCTAATTAACATTGTTTAGCAAAAGAGTTTTCCTTACAACTTATAAAAGAATAATACTTAAATATGACTTCCGACAACCCACTCATATACCTATCCAGACAAGTCCCAAAAAGCAAGAGTCCAAACTCTTTCCCGGTCTCACTGGTTCAGGTCACCTGTCTCAGCACAATCTAAAGCAAGAAAGGGAAGGGGTGAGAATAAATCTCAATAAGCTATTATGAATGCGGCAATATGCCAAACAAGATACAACACATAGCATGGTTGCACATAACACATTATGAAAGCGGTAAACACCTTACGTTACCTCATTTTACCTTTCCCGTCTGAACAATAAGTCGTACAACGTGGGAGTGAAACTCTTCTCTTTGGTGAACTGCCTCCAGCACATTCACCTCTTATAGGACTCATACTCCAGAGATCCATATAAGAAAAGATACATATATCGAGTATCCAACAATAATATCGCTCGTAAAGCTTTAGGCTTAATACGAAGCATTCCCCCTAATCACCAATCGCAACGGTCCGTAAAGCTTTTTGGGTCAATACGGTCGTTAGCACACCCACTCTGGCCACGGAGGGAACGGTCACGGTATAATGAACCTTCAATCACTTATAGAACAAATCAATAATTGATTGAATTCCATTATACCCCCGAATATCAACACGTTCAAGCACATAATAGATACTTGAAATAAATCCACAAAAAGGGATAATAATATAACAACATGGTAAAATATACTCATGCTAATCCATACCATAGTGCAACAGTTCATTTAATACACTATGCATAATACCATTAACGAATATGAGTTCAAATAAGGTATCCACATAACCACATAATTCACACCGGGATGCAATATAATCAATATGCCAGATAATCCACAACTGGGATACAACATAACAATACCAAATAATCCACACTCGGGATACAATGCAACCATATACCAAATAATCCACAATCGGGATACAATATATTGATGTAACACATATACATTACTAACCAACACACTAGTGAGATTACAGTCTCTACACTGTTCAACTAATCACCAAGGTATGGGAGCAAGTAAGGCCAACCTAAACCGTAAACCATTCTTACAAAGTTACTACTCAACCTTGAATAATATTAATAAAGGTGCAAGACCTACTTCCCACAATTCCATTTTGACCAAATAAGACATCATGGCCTAGCCAAGGTATTCTACTTTAACTTAGGTTAAAAAGGATTAATTCATATCTGAAGTAGATTAGATTTCACTACTTTGAAAGGGTTAGGAATCATACTTAGTGGTTGTGGTTAAAATTCAGCAAGAAAGGAAACTGGTGAACTTCTGGTGACATGGGCGACCGCCCAAGTCACTATGGGCGACCGCCCAAGAGGGTCTAAAAGGGTTATACCTTCTGGTGGGTTGGGCGGCCGCTCAAGGGCCTATGGGCGACCGCCCAAGGGGATTTTCTGCACTTCGAAAATTCTAACTCCTTTTCACATATTTTCTTTTCCCTTTTAATAATCTTTCTTAAAAATACCAAAAGGATTTTCTAACTTTACAAACCTCATTTTAAATCATTAAATCCACAAATAATATAACCCTAGATCATTTACCACTTGATTCTCCACCCACTTCACTTCCACATTTCAAGTTTAACCTCCTTAATCTAACTTAATCCATTTTCTTACCCTATTGATCATCTTCCTTAAACAACCACATCATTCTATAACATAAACCACTTTCTTAACTACAAGAAGGTTTACAAAGCATCTAATAACCATTTTAATAATAATAACAACACCAAATAATTCATGAACATTAATTAGAAGAGAAGATCAATACTCACATCATTAAAAGTATACTAAGTCCTTTTTCCACTTCTTTCTACCCAAATTAAATGAACTCTTAATCTTCCCCAAATCAAAGTAAGATGTATATAATCACATACACTAACTCCATTAATGTCATTAATATCTTACACTCATTATACCCTCATTCCTTCAACTTAAACCCCCATATCATAACTAAAATCAATTAAATCTTGAATAATCATTTTGCTCAAATAACCATATTAAAAATACAATATACTTTTTCTTTTCATAAAACATTCATTAACACATAAAATGTGCAATATTTAGAAAGAAGTCATAATAACTTACTTTAGAGATATGAGGTGGAACTATGATTTCTCTAGCTTGATGCATTCCCCTTGCCTCTACGAACATGGAAGTACACCCGGATCTTCAAATGGAAGAGAATTGTATTTATTATAATTTTTGGAAGGAGGAGCTTAGGAGAGAATTTCCATGGAGGATTTCCATGGGAGAAATGAAGGAGGATGAAGAAGAATGAGTATGGAAAGTAAAGAGAATGAAGATGTATGGGGAGGTTGAGGGGATGATGTAGGAAGTATGGAGGGTAGGGTCCTTTTTGACTAAGGAGGTGAAAGGGGAGGGATTTAAGGGGTATGGCCCCCCATCTCATTTTAATAAAAGTCTTTCCCCTACTACACCAAATCCCCTACACAAATAAATCTAACTATCCACATTTTATTCATTTTATCCATATCTATTTTTATACTTCTTCCAATAACATTATTTTATTTCCCTATCATTTTATCTTAATATAAGGAATCAAGTATATAAAAAATGAACACACAATATTAACAATGATATTAAAAGCACACAATATGATCCTAAATTAGTGCCTATGGTTAGGGTCGTTACAAAAGCTGTGGGGGAAGTGGTGGTGAGGGAGTTGTATGGGATGGTGGTTTCAACAAAGCGGACATGACGGGAGGTGTAGACTCGATGGAAGGTGGGGTCAAGGCAGTAGTACGCACTTTGCGTAGGTGAGTAGCCAACGAAGATACATGGGATGGATTTTGGGGCTAGCTTGTGGGGAGTGTATGGGCGAAGCCAGAGATAACAGAGACAACCAAAGCTACATAACTTGGTGTAGTTTGGAGGGGAGCGGAAGAGGCAAAGGTAGGGGGAGTCATTGTTTAGGGTGGGAGAAGGCAACCTGTTTATGAGGTAGGTAGCAGTGGTGAGAGCATAGGACCAAAAGGTGAGGGGTAGGTTGGCATGGGAAAGGAGGGTGAGACCCGTTTCAACAATGTGACAGTGATGACGTTCGGTATACCCGTTGTGTTCAGGAGTGTGAGGGGGGGTGGTAAGATAGGTGATGCCGTTTTGACCTAGAGTGGGTGTGAGTTTGAGGTATTCACCCCCATTGTCAGAGTAGACTTGAATGATGGGGCGTTTAAAGTATTTTTCGACTAGTGTTTTGAAGCGGAGAAAGGTGTTGTAAGTGTCGGATTTATGTTTGAGAGGGTAGAACCAAATATATTTGGTGTAGTGATTGATAAAGATGACATATTATTTGAAATTGTCAAGGGAGGAGATTGGAGAGGTCCATACATCGGAGAAGATGAGATCAAGGGGAGCATTTGAGATAAGAGAAGAAGATGCAAATGGCAGCTTGTGTCTTTTATTAATAAAACAAGAATTACATGGAGGTAAGCTAGAGGAAATAGATAAACTAAACTTGCTACATAATAAACTAAGAACAGGGGAAGCGGTATGTCCTAATCTATGATGCCACAGCTGTGAAGAGAGAGAGCTAGAATGGGTGGAGGGTGCCAGATGTAGACGCCATCCTCAAGGTTTCCATGGATAAGGGTTTGACTCGTGGCTTTGACCTTGATAAGAAAGGAAAAGTGTGAGAATTCAATGATAGCATTATTTTCATTGGTTATCCTAAGAAAACTAAAGGATATTAATTTTACAACCGCAATAAGAACAAAATATTTATTGCTCTATTTGGTTCGTTTCTTGAGAAACAGTTTCTCAATAAAGGTTCTAGTGGAAGTAAAATTAATCTTGAATAAATTCAATAACCCGAAAATAACATGGAACCAAGAGTAGAGACGAAACCAAGTTCACAAGGAGTTGTGGAACCGGTTCAAGATGCACAAGTCCATCGTAGTTTGAATAGGTTACGATCCGAACCCGAGAGTTATGAACTTCTCGTAACGGAAAGTAATGAAGTGGAAGTCATTGAGAATAACGAACCTACTTCCTATCTAGAGGCGATGTCTACTCCTAAATCGGATAAATGGCTATGAACCATGGAATCTGAATTATAATCCATGTTTGATAATCAAGTTTGGAACTTGATTGAGTCACCTGAAGGTGTAAAAACTAAATGGTGCAAGTAGGTCTTCAAGACCGATATGGGTGGAAAGGTGTATACTTTCAAGGCTAAGGCTTGTAGCAAAGGGATTTAGGCAAATTCATAGTATTGATTATGTTGAAACCTTTTCGCCAGTCACAATGCCGAAGCCTATTAGAATTTCAATTGCCATAACCGCATATTGTGACTATGTGGTATGACAAATGGATGTCAAACGGCTTTCCTAAATGGAAAGATTCTTAAGGATGTTTATAGTACACAACCCGAAGTTTTGTCGATCCAAGGAATTCTAATAAAGTATGCAAGTTGCAAAGATCCAATTGTTGGGTTGAAGCAAGCTTCGAGGAGTTAGAATCTTCATTTTGATGAATCGGTCAAAGAGTTTGATTTCATCAAGTACGAAGATGAACCTTGTGTATACGTGAAATTCAGTGGGAGCATAGTATTATTTTGTAAGTGCTGTAAGACGATAATATCTTACTCATTGGAAACGATGTTCCGACACTTCGGACTGTCAAGTCTTGGTCAAGGAAATGTTTTTCAATGAAAGATATGGGTAAAGCCGCTTACATCCTTAGCATCAAGATTTATAGAGATAGATCGAAAAGGATAAATTGGTTTTGAGTCAAAGTACTCACATTGACAAGGTTCTTAGAAGATTCTAAGAAAGGTAAATTGTCAATGGGTCATGGTGTAAGTACGCCAATCCAATTCGCAACCTTTCCAGATGCATTTTAATATGATAAAGTTGCATTTAGGGGCGTTTTGGTAAATTCCCGGTCTATTCCGAGACTTTCGGAAACATTTCATAAGTTTCTCGCGAAGGAAGTACTTTTTTGTACTTTACTCATGCCAAGGGACCTAAAAGGAATAAATCTGTTTTGGACTTTTCAGGTATTATCCAAGAAGGTTCCAGAATCAGATTTGGCGCCAAAAATGGTTGGTGACACTTCCTGTCACGCGACAACTCGAAGCCTTGGAAAGTGGTTACAGAGTGTCGTGCGACATAAGGTGACCCTGATCAGCAACTATAAATAAGACCCTACCCCTCTCAGTTTTAGATCCCAATTTCCACTCCCTAACGTCACTCTGCACAAATTACCCCAGAACCTCTCTCTCTCTTCCTTCCTCACCAAAAAACTACCCAATTCACCTCTAATTCCTTCATCCTTCATACACCTCCAATCCAATTACCCTCTCACTCCCCCAAACACCTTGAATACTCCAATCCATCTCTCAGTTCGTGTCTAGATCTCCATTTCAGAAGCTGAATCGAAGGCTTTTGCACCTAACTTGGTGTGGAAATTGAGGACTACAAGGGTAACATATCTCTCTCTCTCCCTCTCATCTATTTGTTTCATTGTGCTTCCTTCTTCTCCACTTGATAATCAGGCTCCATCTGCCTCAGATTATCAAGTGGCAACTGCAATCTCTCTGTTTAAATCATGTTTGCTTGAGTCCAATTGCATGATTATGATGTGATTTATTTATAATTGCAATTTGGATGTCAAGGGAGTGTGGATCTCCCATATCCACACTCCTTTGGTTGATTCGTATCTGATTCATGTTATTCTGATTGGTTCTGGCATAATTGGTTGATTTAATTTGGCATCTGTTGAATCTGTTCCTCAGTTTGTAAGGTTCCTGCAAATGGTAAAGACACATTTGGACATGAGGAGTCCTGTGTCACGCGACACATCGTGCCCATATGTAGGGACCATTCTTCAGTTGTAAGTTGATTTAGCTCATTAGTTTAGCATTCAGTTAATGTGATTAGGTTGTCTTATGTTCAGATCTAGTTTGTAATTGTGTTTTTGTGTTCATTAGAGATCTCTATAAATCTGAGTGTTGTAAGTCTCTGCAAGGTGACCATTGGTATCACGCGACACATTTGGACATGAGGAGTCCTGTGCCATGCGACATAAGTGGTCCTTTGCAGAAGACTTGGTTTCAGTTGTGATCTGTTCTCCTTGCTGTAATGGGATGTGGCCTCCCTGATCAATTGGTCTACAAGTTGTAATAATCTCATTTGTTCAATAAAATTCATGTTTATCGCACTTGCTTATTATCATTGTTTGCACATTTGTTTGAATTATTTGGGTGTCTAAATTAGAAAGACTCGTCTACGGACGAGGCGTGTTGGGTGAACTCTCGGTTCTTCCCAACACGTAACCTGACCCCCGGACCCATTCTCTTTCAAAAGGTTTTTCAAAGTGCACCTCTAAAAGCATGGCGTGGCGACTCCTTCATTTTCCATTTTCACCGGAAAATCTTTTCATTTTCGGGCGAGCGCACATTCACATGGTGTTACTCTTAGCGAGACTCAGTGTCCTATGACAATTGATGAGTAAAATAGAATGAATGAAGTTCCATATGTTCCGGCATTTGGATCTGTCATGTATGCCATGATTTGTACTAGACCTGACGTCTCGTATGCTCTAAGCATGACGAGTCGATACCAATTTGATCCTGGTGAGAACCATTAGATTGTAGTCAAGACGATCCTTATGTACTTAAGAAGAACTAAGGATGCGTTCTTTTTTTTTTTTTTTTCTAAGGATGCGTTCTTGGTCTTGGAAATGCTGAAAGTTAATCTTGTTGTAAAGGTTACACAAATATTAGCTTCCAAACTGACAAAATTAATTTAAAAATTGCAATTAGGGTTTGTGTTTATGCTTAATAAAGGTGCATTTTTGTTAGAAGAGCTCCAAGCAGAATAGCGTAGCCGATTCTACTACTAAGGCCGAATATTTAGCGGCATATGATGCAGCTAAAAGAGGCAGTTTGGATCAAAAAGTTCATTAGTGTTTTGGAAGTCGTTCCAAGTATCACTAATTCGGTAGAACTTTGTTGTGACAATTGTGGTGTCTTTTGTGCAACAAAGGAACCAAGGTCACATCAGCGATCCAAACACATACTTAGACGTTTTTCGAGAATTCATAGAATAAGAAGACGTTAAGATATGCAAAGTATCAACCGATGATAACATTGGGGATCCGCTTTCAAAACCCCTCGCACAAGCAGAAGCATGATGGTCATGTTAGGTCCATGGGTATACGATACCTAGGAGATTGGGCCTAGTGCAAGTGGGAGATTGTTGGTGTTATGCCCTAGGCTGATGATTATTGTGACTGATAATCAATAGCGTTATGTTATCATCTTTACCATTTATAATAGAGTATGTTTATTTGGCTATTATATGTTTTGCATGTTTACTATAATAACCTGTGTCCCTAGTTGTTGTGAACAACTAGTATAAGTTGGTAATGGATAATCATGAAGATGATTATATGCATGGGGATGCACATTACACTTATGGGTACTTGCTAGAGAACAAGTACTGGATTTGACCGACTTATGAGCTCGATTTATGACATGGTCAATAGTCATATGTGTCATGATTAAATCTCATGATAGTCGTGTTATTGAATCCTTTGTACCTGAGATTATCATCGTCTTCCACACGATGAACATTTTGTTTGATATAGTCTAACACTATCTTTAATAGGATAGCAATAAGGGCAATGTTGGCACGATTGAATTCATGTAGGGAAGAATGATAAGTCAAGATGGGATTTGTCCCTCTCTGTGTGAGAGAGATGTTTGCTTGGGCCCCTCGATGAATAGTGTTGATGAAATGTATGGCCATACTCAAGAGATTTGATAGAGATCAAATGCACTTGGATTATCAACATATTCGGAATCGAGAAAGCATTAAACATGTGAGTTGACATGGACCATGACTCATGTTCAATTGGACATCGTGGACAAAGGGATTGTGATATTGATCTATCAAGGAATCAAGCTTTGATGTTATATTTAATTGGGTGGACATAATTATTTGTTAGAAGTCACTTATGTCTTTTGAGGATGATGTTTCAACTCACTACCAATATAAAATATAATTTCTAAAGGGTCACACACAAAAGAACGAATTAAAAATGGCTAAAGGGGTGAATTCCGGGCTCAACGGACGACTCGTCCCCTATGGGACGACTCGTGCCCTGAGGGGACGACTCGTCCCCATTTGGCCCAACTATTCCCCTTCAAAGGGATGAATGAATCTGGTTGCAGGATTTAGGGGACGACTCGTCCCCTACGGGACGACTCGTCCTGGCGGCGCTGGAAACCCGTTTTGGCTTGGAAAAGGGACTCTTTTCCTTATAGGTTAGGGATTTATAACAGGTATAAATAGAATCCTTTTGTCCCAGCCATAGGTGACGAAAATTAGAGTTTTTGAAACACTAATTGGTTGATTTTGATTACGAATCAAAGATCAAATTCCATAGATTCATTCTACGAAACAACCATTGATTATTGAAAGGTGTTTCAATAATCGGGGATCATCTAGCAATCCAACAAGAAGTGTTCTTGGTTCGTTCGCGTGTGGATTACCGATAGAGGGTGATTGCGTTATCACCAAAAGCTTGAAGACTTCAATCGTTAATTCATCACCAAGTAAGAACACGGAGAAGATCAAAAACTTCATCAACAATTTTTGAGATTCGTTTTGAGATTCGCTTTGAAGATCTGTTTTCGAACAAACTTAATCGCATTCAAGGTATGTAAATATATTTCATGGCTTTTACCTATTCATGTTAGACGGATTCAAAGGCTAGAGTTTTGTTGTTATTTCTAAGTCTTTCGCTGCATTTATAACTCCAAAACCCAACATTTTCTCCCTAACTGTTAGGGATATTTATAAAGTATAAATAGCCCCCTTCTCCCCAGCCAAGACACACGAATTTTAGAGCTTGAGAAACAAAAATATCTTGATTTTGATTACGAATCAAAGATCAAAACACCCTAGATTCAATCCCATATTAGCCATAGAATATTGAAAAGAGTTTCAACAATCGAAGGATTATCTATCAATCCAACAAGATTCGATCTTGGTTCGTTCGCGTGTGGTTTATCTATAGACGGTGATTGCTTTATCACCTAAAGCTTGAAGGCCTACGTTGTTGATTTATCACAAGGAAGAACAAGGAAGAAGAAGATCAAAGTTTCTTCGACGACTTAAAAGGTGAATTACGAATCGTATACGAAAGACAAATTCGCAATCAAGGTTAGTAAATCTATTTCATAGTTTTAATCTCTTCATGTTAGACGGATTCATGGCTAGGGTTTTGTTATTTGCTAAATCTTCCGCTGCGCATGTAATCCCAAAACCCAACAGTGGTATCAGAGCCTGATTTAATCATGATTAGGTTAAAATTGACATGCTAGATATAATTTGATTATATGCTTTAACATGCTATATGATATAGATTAATGATTTTATGTGTATTATTTTTTGAAAACAATTATATGAGATATAACATGATTGTGATTAATAGTTGATTGATTAATTAATCTTCTACATGGGTTATTGATCTCTTTAATTTGATTAATTAGATTAGTAAATTCTCAAATTGAAATAAATTGTTTGTTTAGGATTTGATGTTCATATTTAATATGATTAACATGATTATTTGAATCCTTAAATTTTGAGAATTGAATAATTATTTAATTTTTAATTGTTATTTGTTACATGATTATTTGTATGATCCTAAAGTAGGATGTTATGTGAAATCCCATGTTCATGGTTATGTACACATAAGTTTCATATACAATCATGCGATGTTTGTTGCTATATGAAAAAATCTTCTTAAATGTTTAAGTTTTATGCCACCCCTTGATTAAAACACTTGAGAAATATTCAGGTATTTTGATGTAGTTTTGACTCAGTTAGGTGCATCATTATCTTGATATGTGATCAATATGAAATAACGGTTTATGTAGTTTCGACTCAGTTGGGTGCATCGTTCTATGTGTCTCATACGTTTGAAAAAGGTTGAACTTAATTGGTGCTTTCAAAAGAGTTTTGACCCAAGGCATAGGTGAGATTAAAACATGTGTTGACATATGATGTCTAGAAATCTCATAAAAGATCTAAGAGTCATATATGATATGATTGATGTTATCTACCTAAATAGCTTGATTTCGGGCATTGACTCAGTTAAATCAAAATCAAGTGAAATATGGATATTAGCCCATTATAATTATATGATACAAGCTTGTATTTGAAGGTGTATAATTTAGTGGGAGTATTTGTGAAATACATTATTTGTCTCTTAGATGGTAAATGTTTTTATACTTATATGTGCTCATATTGTTTGCATGTTTTATTGTAGAATGGCAACTCACAATAATTAACCCTTGTCACTGCGATCCGTCCTTGAGAAGGACAAGCTCGAAGAGAACGATACAAACTATTCTGATTGGATCAGAAGCCTAAGAATTATTCTAAGGCAAGAGAAGAAACTGTACGTTCTTGATGAACCCATTCTAGCTGAGCCCGCTGCCAATGCTGTAAGGGCAGAGAGGGAGCGACATAAGAAACATGTTGATGATTCTAATGATGTTGCTTGCCTTATGCTTGCCACCATGTGTAAGGCTCTTCAGAAGGACCTTGAATACTTGGAAACAACTTTTGACCTAGCACAACGCTTAAAGGAAATGTTCCAAATGCAAGCTAGGCAAGAGAGGTATGATGTGGTGAAGGCTCTAAATGCATGTATGATGCAAGAGGGGCAGTCGGTTGTTCCTCATGTCCTTAAGATGAAAGGATACATTGAGCACCTTGAAAGGCTTGGGTATCCTATGACTTTGGAACTCGCAACGGATACGATATTGAATTCATTGCCTGAAGGTTATAGTCATTTCATTATGAACTATAACATGAGTGGCATGGATAAAAATATGTCAGAATTGCATGCGATGCTTAAGAATGCAGAGAAGAATATCAAGAAGCCTAGTACCGCAAACGTGTTAATGGTTAACAAAGGAAAGGGATTCAATAAGGAAGGAAAAGTAGGTAAATCAAAAGTTGCTAAACCTAAGGCAAAAGTTGCCAATGCCGAAGAGGCTAGGCAGAAAGTGTCTCAAAATGATGCAATTTGCTACCATTGCCAAGAGGTTGGTCATTGGAAGCGAAATTGCAAGGCTTATAAGGAAGGCCTAAAAGCGAAGAAGGGCAATACGATTGCTACTGATTCATGTATCTATGTGATAGATATTTTCCTTTCTATTTCTAGTTCATGGGTATTGGATACCAGATATGGATCTCACATTTGTTTAAATGTGCAGGGACTAAAGAATAGAAAGCTACTCAAAGAAGGTGAAGTTGATCTACGTGTGGGGAATGGAGCAAGAGTTCATGCATTAGCCGTAGGAACATATGATATAACTTTACCTAGTGGACTAGTACTTGTTTTGAACAATTGCTATTATGTTCCGGATTTGAGTAAGAATATTATTTTTGTTTCTTATTTGGATAATGAAAGATATAGTTTTCTTATTGAGAATAAGAAGTTTTTTATTTATTTAAATGATATGCTTTATTGTATTTCAAATTCATTTAATGGCCTTTATATTCTTGATGTTGAGAAACAAAATGATGTTGAAAATATTTATCATGTAAATAAGAAATCTAAACTGAATGATATGTACAACACGTTCATGTGGCATTCCCGTCTTGGTCATATAAATGAGAAATGCATTTCTAAACTCCATAAGGATGGACTTTTAGACTCACATGATTATGAATCATACGAGATATGTGAATCTTGTTTATTGGGAAAAAAGACCAAACCATCCTACACTAAGAGTAGTGCAAGGACTAGTGACTTATGGCCCTAGTACATACGGATGTATGAGGACCATTAAACAGCATTGATAGGGGATGATTTCGATATTTTATTACATTCATCGATGACTTATCTAGATATGGCTATGTCTATCTGATGAAGTCCAAAAGTGAATCGTTTGAGATGTTTAGAACATTTCAAAATGAAGTACAAAATCAACTTGGCAAAACTATTAAAGTACTTCAATTCGATCGAGGTGGTGAATATTTGAGCCATGAGTTTGATAATCAACTCAAAAAACTGTGAAATTGTTTCAGAGTTGACTCCACCCGGAACACCACAATGGAGTGGTGTATCTGAGAGGAGGAATAGAACCTTGTTGGACATGGTTCGTTCGATGATGAGTCAAGTTGACCTTCATGTTTCCTTTTGGGGATATACATTAGAGAGGCTATTTGTGTTCACCGAATAGAGTCCCTACTAAATCGGCTCCTAAGACCCCACATGAGATGTGGCATGGAAGAAAACATAGTTTGTCTTTCATGAAGATTTGGGGTTGCGAAGCTTATGTGAAGAGACTTGTCTCTGATAAGTTAGCACCGAGTTATTTTCGTTGGTTATCCTAAGAAAACTAAAGGATATTACTTTTACAACCGCAATGAGAATAAAGTGTTTGTTGCTCAATATGGTACTTTTCTTTAGAAACAGTTTCTCAATAAAGGATCTAGTGGGAGTAAAATTGATCTTGAAGAAGTTCAAGAACCCGAAAATAACATGGAATCGAGAGTAGAGACGGAACCAAGTTCACAAGGAGTTGTGGAACCGATTCAAGATGCACAAGTCCATCGTAGATCGGATAGATTACGATCCGAACTCGAGAGATATGGATATCTCATATCGAAAAGTAATGAAGTGGAAGTCATTGAGAATGACTAACCTACTTCCTATCAAGAAGCAATGTACACTCCTGATTCGAATAAATGACTAGGAGCCATGAAATCCGAATTACAATCCATGCACGATAATCAAGTTTGGAACTTGATTGATCCACCTGAAGGTGTAAAAACTATAGGGTGCAAGTGTGTTTTCAAGAAGAAGACCGACATGGATGGGAAGGTGCATACTTACAAGGCTAGGCTTGTAGCAAAGGGATATAGGCAAATTCATGGTATTGACTATAATGAAACCTTTTCGCCTATTGCAATGCTTAAGTCTGTTAGAATTTTAATTGCCATAGCCGCATATTATGACTATGAGATATGGCAAATGGATGTCAAAACAGCTTTCCTTAATGGGAAGTTACTTGAGGATGTGTATATGACACAGCCTGAAGGGTTTGTCGATCCAGAAAATTCTAACAAAGTATGCAAGTTACAAAGATCCATATATGGGATGAAGCAAGCTTCTAGGAGTTAAAATCTTTTTTTGATGAATCGATCAAAGAGTTTGGTTTCATCAAGAACGAAGATGAACCTTGTGTACACATGAAGTTCAGTGGGAGAGTAGTATTATTTCTAATATTGTATGTCGATGATATCTTACTCATTGGAAACGACATTCCTGCACTTCAGACAGTCAAGTCTTGGTTAGGGAAGTGTTTCTCAATGAAATATATGGGTGAAGCCGCCTACATCCTTGGCATCAAGATCTATAGAGATAGATCTAAAAGGATGATTGGCTTGAGTCAAAGTACCTACATTGACAAAGTTCTTAGAAGATTCAAGATGGAAAATTCTAAAAGAGGAAACTTGCCAATGGGTCATGGTATTACTCTTAGCAAGACTCAGTGTCTTAAGACAACCGATGAGCGAAAGAGAATGAATGAGATTCCATACGCTTCGGCTATTGGATCTAACATGTATGCCATGATTTGTACTAGACCTGATGTCTCGTATGCTCTTAGCATGAAGATTCGATACCAATTTGATCCTGGTGAAAACCATTGGATGGAAGTTAAGACGATCCTTAAGTACTTATGAAGGACTAAGGATGTGTTATTGCTCTTTGGAGGGATGGAAGATGATCTTGTTGTAAAAGGTTACACAGATGCAAGCTTCCAAACTGACAAAGATGATTTTAGATCGTAATCGGGGTTTGCGTTTATGCTTAACGGAGGTGCAATTTATTGGAAGAGTTCCAAGCAGAGTACCATAGCCGATTCTACAACTGAGGCCGAATATATAGCAGCATCCGATGCAGCTAAGGAGGCAGTTTTGATCAAGAAGTTCATTAGTGACTTGAAAGTTGTTTCAAGTATCACTAATTCGATAAAACTTTATTGTGACAATAATGGTGCCATTGCTCAAGCAAAGGAACCAATGTCACATCAGTGATCCAAACACATACTTAGACGTTTTCACGTCATTCGAGAATTCTTAGAAAGATGAGACGTTAAGATATGGAAAGTATCAATCGATGATAACATAGAGGATCCGCTTACAAAGCCCCTCGTAGAAGCAAATCATGATGGTCATGTTAGGTCCATGGGTATACGATAAATATGAGATTGAGCCTAGTACAAGTGGGAGATTGTTGGTGTTATGCCCTAGGCATATAGTTATTTTGACTTATAACTAATACCGTTATGTAATCGTCTTTACCATTTATAATAGAGAATGTTTATCTTGAGTATTATATGCTTTACATGTTTGTTATAATATTCTGTGTCCCTAGCTATTGTGAATAACTAGTATAAATTGGTAATGGACAATCATAGTGATGATTATATGCATGGGGATGCACATTATACTTATGGGTACTTGTTAGAGAATAAAGTACTGGACCGACCCATCTATGAGATTTATGACATGATCTATGGTCATATATGTCATGATTAAATCTCATCATAGTCGTGTCGTTGAAATCCTTAATACCTGAGATTATCATCGTCTTCCGCATGATGGACGTTGTGTTTGATGTAGTCTAACACTATCTTTAATAGGATAGCAATAAGGGCTATGTTGGCACGATTGGATTCTTGTAGGGAAGAATGATAAGTCAAAATGGGATTTGTCCCTCGTTAAGAGAGATGTTTGTTTGGGCCCCTCGATGAATAGTATTGATGAAATGTGTGGCCACACTCTAGAGATTTGATAGAGATCAAATGCACTTGGATTATCAACATATTTGAAATCGAGAAAGCATTGAACAATATAAGTTGACGTGGACCATGACTTATATTCAATATGACTTTGTATGACAAATGGATCGTGAAATTGATCTATCAAGGAATCAAGCTTTGTTGTTATGTTTAATTGGGTGGACATAATGACTTGCTAGAGATCACATATGTCTTGTGAGGTTGATGTTTCAACTCACTACCAATATAAAATATAATTCCTAAAGGGTCACACACAAAGAACGAATTGAAAATGGCTCAAAAATGGAAAGGGGAGGGGGCGATCGCGCCTTTTATCTGGACTAAAGGGGCGACCGCGCGGTTTGGTGGGGGCGAACGCGCCTTTTCTATGGACAAAGGGGGCGATCGCGCGCCCTGCCGTCCGTACAGTTCCGTTTTGGCTTTGGATTAGGGTTTTTCTTCCTAACTGTTAGGGATATTTATAAAGTATAAATAACCCCCTTCTCCCCAGCCAAGACACACGAATTTTAGAGCTTGAGAAACATAAATTTCTTGATTTTGATTACGAATCAAAGATCAAAACACCCTAAATTCAATTCCATATTAGCCATAGATTATTAAAAAGAGTTTCAACAATCAAATGATCATCTAGCAATCCAACAAGATTCAATCTTGGTTCGTTCGTGTGTGGATTATCGATAGAGGGTGATTGCTTTATCACCTAAAGCTTGAAGGTCTACGTTGTTGATTTATCACGAGGAAGAATAAGGAAGAAGAAGATCAAAGTTTTGTCTACGACTCAAAAGTTAAATTACGAATCGTGTACGAAAGACAAATTCGCAACCAAGGTTAGTAAAATCTATTTCATAGTTTTAATCTCTTCATGTTAGACGGATTCATGGATAGGGTTTTGTTATTTGCTAAATCTTCCGCTGCGCATGTAACCCAAAATTCAACATATTTAACTCTTTAAATTACTAAAGCTCTCTAAGGCCCTCTAACGTCCATTCACAGTTTTAACGATTTTGGTTATTTTGATTAATTTTAGATAATACGCATGTAATAATGGACATATAACACATAATGAACGAATTTATGGATTCATAGCATTCGCACATCATTAACCGAGTCAATTTTGGCATAATATATTGAGGAATCAAATTTTAGCAATGCAAATTTTGGCTCGTTGCGCCAAGGAATCTTGTTCAAGCAACTTGTCAATTTATATAGAGTAAATGTTAATTTATTTTATACCTACGTCTCATGTGAAGAATCTTTGTCAAGCAACTTGTTAATTTATAATTTTATATTGCCGTCAAGATAATTTTTTTTAATTATTGTGATATTGTCTATTGTTTATGTGTTATATGTAGTAGTATTCACATATAATATTTGAGTCGGTCTGCTGAGAAACGCGTTTCTCCGTCGCGTGTGGAGAAACGGGGCTATGTTTGTCGCGCGACATACTTAGCCAGTTTCTGGATATCCTTTTCAAAGCTTCTGGATATCCAGAAGCTTGAATATGGATATCCAGAAGCTTTGGAAAGGATATCCGAAACCAAATATTTTTCTTATCCTTTCCAAAGCTTTCGATCCGAAGCTTGAATATGGATATCCAGAAGCTTTGGAAAGGATATCCAGAAAAAATATTTGGTTTCTGGATATCCTTTCCAAAGCTTCTGGATATCCATATTCAAGCTTCTGGATATCCAGAAGCTTTGGAAATGATATCCAGTTGTTGTGTGGCTAAGTATGTCGCGCGACAAACTAAGCCCCGTTTCTCCATACGCGACGGAGAAACGCGTTTCTCCCCAGATTTTGTGATAATATTTGGTCATCTCCCATATTGAGTTTGTAAACCAACCTTTCATTCATGTCATTTTTTGTTTTCTTGTGTCTTCTTTATCCCACATGGGATTACTAGTAAAACTTGTGAAGCTAAACTTGTTATATAATAGCTAAGTTTGAAGAGTTCCTATAAGCTTGCTTGAGCTTTCCTCTATTATGGGAAAATATCAAGTATGGCTTAAAGTTTTAATTTATATATGTATAATATATATTTAAATTAATTAATTTAAATATTAAATTAATCTTAATACCGGTTAGAAATAAATTAATTAATTTAAATATTAAATTAATCTTAGTACCGATTATGGTATTAAGGAGGGAGGAAGTAAATCAGTTTAAACATTTAGGGTTGTGACTCTTTGAATAGTCATTTACAAAAGAGTATGACTGTTCGGAGGGGCACGCCCGGATCGGCCGTGCAAGGCGTAGATCACGCCCGTGCAGGTACGGAGCGGCCGTGCCAATTTTGGTGACACGCCCGTGTAAAAGCATGGAGCGGCCGTGCAACTTTGTTGACTCGGCCGTGCAGCTGAGGCACCAGTTCGAAAAAGTTGTGTCTTTTCAAGACGACAACACCAACTCTATAAATAGGGCTGGTCTCCTTGGAACTGAAATATACAGAAATCACTGAGTTAATTACTTCCTGAGTCTTTCTTCTTAACAAATCTATTTTTCGAGTCAAATAGTTAAAGCTTCGATTATTGTTCCCGAGTTATTCAAAGGAGTGTAACTTTGAATAAGAGTGTGTAGGTTTTGTATCCTGGAGGTGAAATTCGTTGAGACCATTACACCATAGTGGGACGAATTAAATACCTTAAAGATAACATCTTTTGGTGTGCCTAACCTACTGATTTTCTACCCACAATTGAGTCATATACAACATTAACATTATGTGTTGTGAAAATTGTTCCCTAAATAATGGTTTATTTTTAAAATTTTTTTGTTTTTACATGAGTATCCATTTTTTGAAGTTAATTACTCCCTCTGTCCCTAAATGTTTGTCACATTACCCCTTTTCCTTTTTTCCAAAAAGTTAGTCTCATTTCCAAAATTAAAGCTTCAAAATCACTAAATTTTCAAAACTTGTAACATTTAGGGACGGAGTATTACATAACGACGGTGTATATTATCAATAATATTCAAAGCGTTCGTAAAAATAATCAAAATTAAAGCTTCAAAATTACTAAATTAAAATGTTTGAAAAGTCAAATGGGACAAACATTTAGGGACGGAGGGAGTATTAAACACTCCATCAAACATTTTGCTGAGAAACACACCATCAAATACAATGTTCTAATTCACACTTCCAATAATGGTGTAATATAGTGTGATAATTAACGGTGTTTATGTATTAGTGTTACTAATAAGAGTTAAAATTAACTTTTCTTTATTAAATGCCAAAAAAATAAAAAAAACTAACATTCATTTATGTTAAAAGAGTATGAAAATACTCTTACATCATTTTAAATCTTTGTGATTCTGATTTTAAAATTAATTTGTATATTTTAGGTTCGGAAATAATTGGTAATATAGAATTAGTGACTAACTGCTATAACAATTTGATTTAAATATGTTTTGTATTTTATTAGGAATTTTACTCAAGAAGAAAGGGAAACATTCTTAGGCTGATAAGGAAAGAAGAATATTTTTAAATAAGGAAGAGAATGAACGAATCCTTGTTGAAGAAGGATTGCTCTCACTATATAAAAAGGCCGCCCCTTTCGTATTGATACATGGATTTTAGAGAGAAAGAATGAAGTATATATTTTCCTTGAGTCCTTTTTCTGTGTTCTTGAAGTTCAGATCATTGAAATTTCGAGAGTGTTTTTTATGTTTTGTGTTCTTAGTATAGAACCAATTTGATCTTTTAGTAAGTTTGTTTTTCTTTCATTGTAAGTTTTTCTTTACAATTTGTTCTTAATAAAGTTGTGTTTAATGAAAGTTTTTCGGCTTTTGCTTGCTGAAGTGTTTATTATTTCGCTGCATTTAATTCTTATTCCGTTGCATTTAATTCTGTTCGGGTGAGTTTATTCTATTATCGAGTTGTGTAGACACTTGTTAGGACAGTTGTGTGAACAACTGTACGCACAAGTTACCGCACAAGTGTGAACAGTCCCAGCTACAATTCTTTCTTAGGTTTTATATATAGGGTTGGAGAGAATATTATAGTAGTTAAGAATGATTCTTTCGGTATAAACCAAAACGACAAATGAGAATTCATAACATTACAAATAGGATCGTTCCATAGTGCTAAAGTGTTCATCTTTCAACTGGCTGCATAAGATGGCTAGTAAAAGGGTAGAGGCAGAAATAATCTCCAGCCAAAACATTAAGCCTTCCTCTGAAACCCCTCAAAACCTAAAATGTCACAAAACTTCTTTGCTAGATCAACTCGCTATGCAATTATACATTCCCATGATGTTCTTTTTCGAATCCAGTGAATTCTCCGACCGCTTGTCTTTGTCGGACATCCTCAAAAATTCTTTATCTGAAACCCTAACAAGATACTACACATTTTCCGGCCAACTCGCAAAAGATGGTCTCTCCATTGATTGTAACGACCACGGAGTTCTGTTAGTGGAAGCCCAAATCAAATGTCGCCTACTTGATTTTCTTCAAGATCCTGACCGAGCGACACAAAGTTTACTATTTCAGAGGGTTACCTTTGGAAAGAAAAGGCGAGCGAAGATTGTAGCTTACTTGGGATTCAAATAAGTTATTTCGATTGTGGAGGAGTGGGGATTTGTATGTCTATTTCCCACAAGATTGCGGATGGTTGCACTATTAAAAGCTTTGTCCAGGACTGGGCCAATGCCGCATCAGGTAAATCACCTGACGTTGCAGTATTGGCACCACCAACTTTCGTCGCAGAATCCATACTACAGTTGAATTTATTGAATCACTCCGAAATTGAGATCGGACAGAAAAACAATATTGTTACTAAGCGATACACATTTGATGGTTCTAAGCTTGTGGCCTTAAAGAAGTCAATTGGTTTAGACACGGCCAGTAGAGTTCAAATCGTGACAGCATTACTGTACAAATGTGCAATAACATCTTCACTAAAAAACTCACTTTTGATTCAAAATGTGAATATGCGTGGACGAGTTTGCCCGCCCTTATCTGAAAATTCCATTGGGAATTTCACTTGGTTCTACACCATATCGCCAACGAAATCAAGTATAAACGAATTCGTCGTTGAGTTGCAGAACGGAATTAGGCAATTCTTGGACAAGAACAAGAAAGTGAATGATTGGTTATTGGAGATACATGAGAGTACTAAAGAGGTTAAAACATTGTTTGATGATGTTGATGTTTATAGGTTTTCTAGCTTTTGCAGGTGGCCATTTTACGAAATGGATTTCGGGTGGGGAAAACCTAAATGGGTTAGCATGGCTGATTCAGTGGTGAAGAATGCATTTATTTTGTTTGATATGCCGGACGGAGATGGGATCGAAGCGGTTGTAAACCTAGAAGAAGAGGACATGAAGGTTTTTCAACAAAATGAAGAGCTTCTTGCCTTTGCTACCACCAAGCATTAGTTTGTGTATGTTCCTGTTTCTTCTTAGTTGACTGTATTTTTAAAGTGCTCTAGTGGCAATTACGTGTGATTCTGTTGTGAATATAGCCCTCCACTATCCAAGCAAACCCACAAGAACAATAAGAGCATACAAACAAAGCACAAGAAATCAAAACACAGAAAGAACACAGAAATTGTTAACCCAGTTCACCAATATATTTGGCTACGTCTGGGGGCACTACCAAGCCAGAATCTTGCACTATGATATGTTTGTATAAAGTTACAATGAGTTTTGGGACGAAACTTTGCTTAAATATATGCCCTAGAATACAACCAAACCCTAGATGGACAAAAGGAACCCGAAAATTGGCCTAAAACCGGGCCCAGAATGTTCCCTCCCCGACAAGAGCGCGGTCGCCCTCCGTAGCTGCGCGGCCGCCCTCAAATTCAAGTAATTCTGCACCCTCGTTCTGTCCTCCAGCGCGGCCGCCCTTGCCTCCTGCGCGGCCGCTCAGAACGACAGCAGCTCCGACGATTTTCTTCCATTTTTGCTCCGAAATCTAACCCGATTGGTCCTCTATCCCAGCAATCTCCCACCTAGAGATCAACCGCATATATAAGCCCCGTATCCGTTCTTCAACTCATCCTTGGTGTCCTCCTAGTGCTCACCTCGATCATGGTAGTGCCATCCTCCTCTCCTATTCTCCAAGCCCAATTGAAGCTATGCACAGCTTCAATTTCTCAAGGTTTACAACCTTTGTCAACATGTCGTAGGGTTCTCCGATCCCAATATCTTCTCCACCTTAAGATCTTCCTTTCCAAGAGATGCCCGATGTAGTGAAACCTCGGTTCAATGTGCTTCGTCCTAGAATGAAACGTCGGATTCCTAGCCAAATGTATTGCGCTCCGATCGTCATCCTTTGTAGAGAGCGTTACCACTTCGCGTCTTCCCAAGTTCACCCAAGAAGTTCTGCAACCATACCATCTCTTTACTCGCCTGCATCACTGCCACATATTCTCGCCTGCAATGACCGAGCCACGATCTTCTGCAATTTAGAAGCCCAGGAGATTGCCGTACCACCCAATGTGAAAACATAACCCGTAGTACTTCTCCTCTTGTCTAGATCGCTTGATGCCAAATCCGCATCAACATAACCTGCTAACACGATCTCCTTGCTTGAGAAACATAGAGCCTTACCAGCAGTACCCTTTAAGTAACGCAGAATCCATTTAACCGCTTCCCAATGTTGCTTTCCTGGATTGCCCATGAACCGGCTGACTACTCCCACCGCATGTGCAATGTCCGGCCTTGTACACACCATTGCATACATTAGACTCCCCACTGCTGAAGCATATGGAGTCCTCTCCATCTTGTCACGCTCTTCCTTGCCCATAGGTGAGTCCTTCTCGGATAGCTTGAAGTGCATACCCAATGGTGTCCCTGTCTACTGCTAGAGCCCGCTATTAGCATGTCATCCACATATAACAGCAAGATTATGTACCCATTGTCCGTGTTCTTGAAGTAGCAACAGTGATCTGCCTCACATCTGATAAAATCAATATCGTGCATGAATCCATCGAACTTTTTGTACCACTGCCTAGGAGCTTGTTTAAGGATATACAAGCTCTTAGTCAATCTGCAAACCAGTTCCTCGCTACCCTTAGACAAGTAACCCTCTGGTTGTACCATGTAAATTTCTTCCTCCAAATCCCCATGAAGAAAGGTCGTCTTTACATCCATCTGTTCCAGCAACAAGTTATCTGCCACTACTATCCCCAGAACCATTCTGATAGTGGTCATCTTCACAACAGAAGTGAAGACCTCGGTGTATTCAATACCATACTTTTGCTGAAACCCTTTTACAACCAACCTTGCCTTGTAACGCTTACTGCCGTTTGCTTTCTCCTTAATCCTGTAAACCCACTTGTTATGCAATGCCTTCTTCCCCTTAGGCAGTCTAATCAACTCCCAAGTTTTGTTGGCCTTCAATGAGTCCATCTTATCGTCCATTGCAGCTTTCCACTTATTACAGAGTGCACTACGAACAGCCTCCGCATAACATTCCGGTTCCCCATTATCTGTCAACAACAAATATTAATTGGAAGGAGTATACCTGTCAGGCGATCCACGCAACCTGCTGGATCTACGCAGCGAAATATCCGGTTCCGGAGTATGTGGTTCATCTTCAGTGACCCCCTGACCATGGTCATCATGAACCGTTTTGCTCCCACCCGAGTCTGGAATATCCACCTCTACAACCTCCGGTTCTGAACTAATATCATCAGATGTCCCCTTTCTGTCCTTGTACAATACCTGTTCATTGAATACCACATCTCGACTATGAATAATTTTATGGTTTTGGTCATCCCAAAACTTATACCCGAAGTCATCCCCGCCATACCCAATAAACGTACATTTTACAGATTTTGCATCTAACTTAGTTCTATCAGCAGAATCAATATGAACATATGAAACGCAGCCAAATATGCGAAGAAAGAACAGATTTACCTGCTTGCCACTCCATGCTTCCTCTGGAATTCCATTCCCCAATGGTACCGATGGTCCCCTATTGATCAAGAAAGCCGCCGTGTCAACTGCATATGCCCAGAACGTCTTCGGAAGTCCACACTTCAATCTCATACTTCTTGCCCGCTCGTTCAATGTCCTGTTCATCCTCTCTGCAACCCCATTGAGTTGTGGTGTGCGCTTTGGAGTCTTCTCCATGCGAATACCATTCGCTGCACAATATTCCCTAAACTCACCGAGCTCATACTCCCCACCATTATCTGATCTTAAGCACTTAAGCTTAAGTCCCGTCTGATTCTCCACCAAGGCACTCCACTTCTTGAATACCTCGAAAGCTTCATCTTTCCCCTTTAAGAAGTAGACCCAGACCTTCCTTGTTGAATCATCAATAAAGGTCATGTAATATGACGCACCACCCAGAGAAGTTACCAGAGATGGTCCCCACAAGTCCGTGTGGACCAGTTCTAACTTTGCTTCCCTCAAAGCCCTACCCGTCCTCGAGAAACTACTTCTCCCCTGTTTGCCAAACACACAATCTTTGCAGATCCCCACGTTGACTGTCTTCAAACCCGGTAGTAGTCCCTTTGAACAAAGTACTTTCATCCCCGTCTCACTCATGTGACCCAATCGACAGTGCCACAAATCAGTATCACCCTTGGCTGACGCCACCGCGATACTATCCTTGGTGTTATTCGCCAAATACAATGTCCCCTCCTTATTACCCCGAGCGATCTCACAATCCTCCTTGGTAATAACCCGGTTCTATGACGAATGTTACCTTGTAACCTTCTTCGTCCAACTGCCCAACTGATAATAGGTTCTTTTTCAAACCCGGAATGTGCCTGACCCCGTTCAGATGTAAGACCTTCCCGTCCGATGCTCCTATTCTGACATCCCCCTTCCCCTTGATTTCCAAAGGCTCGCCATCCGCCAGATAGACCTTACCGAAATCACCGGAAGTATAATTCTCCATCTCTTCTGCATGCCCGCAAGAGTGGAATGATGCCCCCGAATCCAGCACCCATGATTCTAGTGCACTAATAACACTCAGAACCAGTAAATCATCACCTTTGACTGTCACATTCACCGAATTTCCCCCACGATTGGGACAATCCTTCTTGTAGTGTCCCAACTCCTTACAGTGATAGCACTGAACTGATCCCTTTGCAGCCCTTGGTTTGTCTCTGATCTCCACGGTCTTGCCCTTACCACCCACTACGTTCTCCCTAGTTTCAGTTCTCCCTTGTTTGCTAGTACCCGGCCTTCCCCTGCTAGTAGTAACTAAGGCCGATCCCGAAGCAGTCGATGTCCCCAACTTCTTCATGCGATTTTCCTCGCCTAAGAGAAAGTCTTTAACATCATCATACTTCAATTTGTTTTTACCTGCTGAAGCATTGATCGCTGTCACCGTCCCGCTCCAACTTCCTGGTAAAGACGCTAGCAACGAGCACGCATGAACCTCATCATCAAACGTAATCTCCAACGCAGTCAATGAGTCTATAACATCCATAAACTCATCGATGTGTTTAGCTAAGGATCCTCCCTCTTGCATCTTGAGACTACCCATCTTGCGTATCAAATCAACCTTGTTTGCAGCAGATGGAGTTTCAAATCTCTCAGTAAGATAATCCAATAGCTCCTTTGTGGTTTTTGCCTTCTTGGTAGTCTTCGCAATCCACTTTGACAAAGTAGATCTGACCACCCCTAGGGCCTTCCGATCCATGAGTTCCCAATCTTCCTGCTTTTCTTCTTCCGGTTTGACACCCTTTAGAGGCTTATAGAGTTCTTTGTTATACAGGAGATCCTCTATCTGCATCCTCCAAAATCCGTAGTCAGACCCATCGAACTTCTCAACCGCCTGTTTGTCCTTGCCCATTCTTGATTGCTTGACAACACCCAATCGCTCGATAAACCAATCTTACGATTAAACCCTGATCTGGAACCAAGGCTCTGATACCAGTTGTTGTGAATATAGCCCTCCACTACCCAAGCAAACCCACAAGAACAAAAAGAGCATACAAACAAAGCACAAGAAATCAAAGCACAGAAAGAACACAGAAATTGTTAACCCAGTTCACCAATATGTTTGGCTACGTCTGCGGGCACTACCAAGAAAGGATCTTGCACTATGATATGTTTGTATGAAGTTACAATGAGTTTTGGGGCGAAACTTTGCTTAAATATATGCCCTAGAATACAACCAACCCCTAGATGGACAAAAGGAACCCGAAAATTGGCCTAAAACTGGGCCCAGAATGTTCCCTCCCAGACAAGAGCGCGGTCGCCCTCCGTAGCTGCGCGGCCGCCCTCAAATCCAAGTAATTCTGCACCCTCGTTTTGTCCTCCAGCGCGGCCGCCCTTGCCTCCTGCGCGGCCGCTCAGAACGACAGCAGCTTCGACGATTTTCTTCCTTTTTGCTCCGAAATCTAACCCGGTTGGTCCTCTATCCCAACAGATTCATATGTGTGAGATTCATATTTATGAAAGTTTCAGTTTCCCATCATCTCTTAATTTCAAATATGTCAAACAACACGTTCAGTCGGTAAATCATTGATTAGGCGCCCTACACGCCGACTAGTCAAGCTGGGCGTCGCCTACCTCCGAGATCCATCTTGATATTTTAATATAATTATGAAATATTTGGTACTAAAACGGGGTCGTTTATTATTAGTATAAATTCCAAAATATCCACGAACCGAACACTTAAGTAGATTCACTGGAATCTCAAATATCAGTCTAGGATTTACAAACAAATTTCCCAAATCAGGCATCTTAGTTCTCTCTTCATATTCATCTTTGTTTGTTCGTTTCCGACACCTATTGTTTGATGGGGTAAGAGTACTAAACAAGAACAAACTCAGGGAGGATTCAAGTCGGGGTGCAAGAGAGAGATCAAAGGAAAAATTGGAAAAATTGACTTGCACAACCGTGCTAAAAATAAGGCACGACCGTTGATAAGTGACTATTTCATAGTCATTTATAGCATTATATCTATATCATTTATTAATTTTTATTCTTATTTAGTCTTCATTTAGTATAATTTAGCCTCTTTTATTCTATATATTGGATTTTATGCTTGTTGATATTTTTATGCATTTATACAGGTATTAAGGTCCATTTTTAGACCAATTGAAGCTTGGGACATGATAAAGGATCAAAGCAAGACGGGACAGCTTGAAATATGAACAACAATGCCAAAACTTCACTGGAGCGGCTGTGCTCTATAAAGTGGAGCGGCCATCCAACTGCCTCTGTCAAGCCAAAATGGCCCAAGTCCATTGGAGCGGCCGTGTAGCAAAAAATGGAGCGGCCGTGCATTCAAACCAGTTCAAAATGAAAATTGGCGCCAAGGCTTGCACGGCCGTGCAAGTTACAACGCATGACCGTGCACTTACTGTTCCAGATTCATAAAGGCACCTTTTGAAGACAACTTTTTATAGAGTTGCATCCCTAGCTTAGATTGCCTATATAAAAAGGCCATTATAACCAGTTTTAATCATCTGAAAGGATCAGATAATATTGAGAATTCATAGCAAAACACTTTAACAACATATATTTATACACAATTCTTCAAGAAGCATCAAATATTCTTAAGAGTTCTTGTACACCTTTGAAGATTGTGAATGAAATACACTATGGAAGACTTCTTTCCTGCCTTTGTCTCTTCTACCAATTATAAGAATAAGTGTCTCTTTCTTACTTATATCTCTATGCTTATTTCTTATTTTACTATGATGAATGACTAGTGAGTAATCCTCCATTTCTTGGAATTGGAAACTCGGCTATTACGTATTCACCTTTAGAATTCAAGCTTCTTCTCCATGTCGAATCAATTCTCTTCATATCAATCTTAATGCTTACAATAGGGAGACTTCCTTGGTTGTATAATCTTAGTTAAATCAAGAGAATCTTGATTAGCGGAATCCTATGAATTGAACTAGGCTTCATTAATCACAAAGTGTAGTTTAATGACCTAGGGATGATCCTTTAGTGGAGAATACGTGAGAATAACCTGAACTTAACGGATTTTGTCTTATATGGAACCCTCGAGAGGTAAGTCGGGTTGCCCGCTCGTGACAGGCGGGAATACCATTAACGAAACCTTGAGAGATAGGTCGTGTTAGTCTTAAAATACATGTTCTAGGCCTTCACCCATGAGTAGTTAGCACAACTTAGCGTATCATCCTTGATTTCTGACATTTTTATCTTAAAATAATTTCTTCATATCATTCTTAAATACCTAAATATATAAAGACGTCTATATTTGTATGAACCCTAGTTAATTGAGAGAAGGACGTAGCTGTGAATCTCGATTAGCGAAAGCATATGAAGTAAACTAGGTTGCATTAATCATGAGAGTAGTTTAACGGCCTAGGAATGTTCTTTGAATGGAAAGTACGTGGACTTTGCAAGCATTAATGGATTCTTACTAATTATGGGTCATCGAGAGATAGAGCATAATTAGTGAAGAATACAAATACTACTTGCTTGATCGTGAGAAGTAGTATAGGCTGAATGTACAATCCTTGTTATTTTGATGAAAACCTTTATTTAAGCATGATTACTTGATGAATTTATGTTGCTTGAATCCCAATCTCGAGAATAATTTTATTATAAGTTAGAGTAGTTTGTGTATGTTTCTAGTATTTTCTCACACCAATTCATATCTCCCCCAATCATTTTATATATATATATTTATATAAAAACAAATATCATACAAAGTAAACCCTGTCTCTGTGGGATCGACCCGTACTTGCATTAGCTATTATAGCCCGTGCACTTGCGGTATTTAAAAGAACCATTAGGTTTGAAACGAACAACCGTGCAACTGGGAGATGGTTTTGTAGACATGCTTGACACGACCGTGCTAGGAATAAGGCATGACCGTGCGGACGGGTAGAAGGCCAAAAGAAGTTTACTAGGATTTGGTTTCCTAATTGTGGTAGATGTCTTGCTTGGAGAGAAAGAAGTATTTTCTTGGACATGAATCCTTATTGATCTAGGACTAGATTTATTGCACTATAAATACTTGTGATAGCCTAAAAACAAATTTGTAACATCATTGAAAATATTGGAGTGAATATTTTGGCTTAGTAGTGCCTCCGGAGGTAGTTGTTGTTGCAATGAACCGGGTAAACAATTCATTTGTGTTTCTTTGAGTGTGATTTACTTTACGTATGTGTTGTTCTTATTGATCTCTCCATTGTCTTGGGCCGTTCCGCTGCGTGATTTCTTAGTAACCGGCATTAAAGCTCTGATTTTTTCGATCCATAGCTTGGCTTGTCTTTTGCCTTGAATTTCTAGGGGGCTTTGGAGGATGGAAATAAGGTGTTGATCGAAAAGTTTGATGGGACGGATTTCAATTTTTGGAAGACGCGGATCGAGGATGTTTTGTGGAACAATGATTTGTATTTCCCATCAAACGAAAAGCCGGCGGACATGGAGCAAGCAAAATTCGCAATTTTGGATCGGAAAGCATTGGGTCTTATTAGGCAAATGTTGGCCAAGGATGTGTCGAAGAATATTTTGGAGGCGAAGACTACCATGGAGATGTTACAGATGTTGGCGAGCATATACGAGGCACCACCGGCGAAAAACAAGGTTCATCTAATGAGGAAGTTGTTGAACATAAGGATGATGGATGGCATGTCGACAACAAAACATATAAGTGAATTCAATTCTACTGCGACCCAACTATCTTCCATGGACATTACTCTTGATGGCGAGGTAATAGCATTGATTTTACTTTCTTCTTTGCCAGAAAGTTGGGATACGACTGCGATAGCAGTGAACGTATCAACGGGGAAGGTGAAGTTGAAGTTTGTGGATGTCGTGAATGTGATCCTTGGCGAAGAAATTTGGAGGAAGAGCAAGACTGAAACAAGCGAGCTAGCACTAAGTGTCAGTGAAAAGAGTAAGGGAGGCAAGAATACTATTACTTGCTTCGGATGTGGGAAGAAGTGACATTATAAGAGATATTTTTCAGACAAGTTGGGCGGTGAGAAGGAATTGAATGTCGCTGAAGAAATTGCGGATGCATTAATCTTGGGTGGGAGCAGTCCAACGGATTCGTGGGTTTTTGGATTCAGCCGCGACGTTTCATTTGTGAACTAGTGCGGAAGGGTTGGAGCAGTACATTTCGAGAGATTTTGGGGTTGTTCGTTTGGCAAACAATAATTCGGTCAAGGTCCTTGGAAAGGGGGACGCTCGGGTCAAAGCAACGGATGGGACTGTGTTGCGGCTTCGTGATGTGCGACATATTACGGACTTGAATAGGAACCTGATTTCTATAAGCCAACTTGGTATTGAAGGTTGTGTGGTGACCTTCGGTTGTGGGACATGAAAGGTAAACCGTGGAGCTAGCTTGGTAGCTCGAGGCGGTTTGGAAAATATGTTGTATACCACATGCAACATGGGTTGTTGGAGGAAACAAGGGGACACTCCAATGATAAATGGTGGTGGCCGAGAATGCCATGGTGGGAGAAATTTCACTAAACGGCATGTTAGTAAATAATTGGGTAATGAAGTTGGCCGATGCGGAGCCAATGTGGCCAACATGGGAGCGAGATATAGAATAGTGATGTGATGGGTTACTAAAGACACGTAAAGGTTCCAAGCTTGTGGCAGTGTGGGGCACGAGGATTCGCTCTGTAAAATATCATTAGTTAGCAAGCAAGGTGACCTTCGGTTGTGGGATATGAAAGGTAAACCGTGAAACTAGCTTGGTAGCTCGAGGCGGTTTGGAAAATATGTTGTATACCACATGCAACATGGGTTGTTGGAGGAAACAAGGGGACACTCCAATGATAAATGGTGGTGGCCGAGATCTCCATGGTGGGAGAAATTTCACTAAATGGTATGTTAGTAAATAATTGGGTAATGAAGTTGGCCGACGCGGAGCCAATGTGGCCAACATGGGAGCGAGATATAGAATAGTGATGCGATGGGTTGCTAAAGACACGCAAAGGTTCCAAGCTTGTGACGGTGTGGGGCACGAGGATTCGCGCTATAAAATATCATTAGTTAGCAAGCAAGTGAGTGGGGATGTGCAAGGAGGATCATTGGAAATGAAGACTCAAGGCATGGTGTAACCGGCAGTTATTATAATGTCCAAAAATGTCATATCTTGTTTAACTCATATTTATAATTTGTGTCAATATGTGTTTATATGATTTTAAGATTTAAATACATATTTGTTATAATTGATAATATGTTTAAAGATAGTTACATGTATTTTGGACTAAAGAGTAATTTGAACAAGGTTAAGAGAGTTAATTGTCAAAATTGGAAGAGTTTGACTCTATCCTCATCTTAATAACTCCTAAGATAAAACACAAACCATCCCTTGGAATTTTTTCCCAAATAATCCCGTTTTACTTTTTTATTTACCAAAATGACTTACTGTTCAAACTATTGCCCGAAATGTCCTCTTTTTTGAAACTCGCTACACCGTGTAGCGAGTTTTGACCAACCCTAGTCAAATTTGCTACACCGTGTAGCGAGTTTAGGGCAATTAATTAGGCTGTTGGGAAATTAATTACGGCATTTAATTAAACGAAACTCGCTACACGGTGTAGCGAGTTTGTATTAAACTCGCTACACCGTGTAGCGAGTTATTTAAAACCCTTTTCACCAGTTGTCTTCATTCAAACAATCTCAAAAAAAAAAAAAACACTTACCAGTCAAGCGCCGGCGAGAGAGAGAAGAAGGGAAGAAGAAAAAGAAGCACCGATCAACCAAGGAAGAATTTGTCAAGTAATTCAACTTTTTTTTAATTGTAAGTTTAAATTTTTGTATTGTATTAAATTTTTACTTTGATTTTATTATTTATTTACTTATAATTTATAAATTTTTTTATTTTTTATATGATGTTGTAATTGCATTTTGATGACATTGTTTATACACAAATTAGTCTCAAGGAATTTTTTCTTATTTTTTTTATTATTTATTTACTTATAAAAATAATGACATGTGGCTGAATTTTTTTTTTATAAATATTTATTTTTCATATTTTAAAACAAATGATAACATAGGAAATCTTACATAAAATTACAAAAAATAAATATTTTCGAGTTAGTGGCCACATCCCGGCCACATAGGAAATCTACATAAAATCACAAAAAATAAATATTGTCAAGTTAGTGGCCACATCCCGGCCACATAGGAAATCTTACATAAAATCACAAAAAATAAATATTTTCAAGTTAGTGGCCACATCCCGGCCACATAGGAAATCTTACATAAAATCACAAAAAATAAATATTTTCGAGTTAGTGGCCACATCCCGGCCACATAGGAAATCTACATAAAATCACAAAAAATAAATATTGTCAAGTTAGTGGCCACATCTCGGCCACATAGAAAATCTTACATAAAATCACAAAAAATAAATATTTTCAAGTTAGTGGCCACATCCCGGCCACATAGGAAATCTTACATAAAATCACAAAAAATAAATATTGTCAAGTTACATGTCCAATAACAGAAATTAACAGTCCTTGGGAAACACCTTAAAAACATTGGAAGTAACAATGTTAAGTATTTTTGATGAGCGCGAGGGGGCCCAAACAACAGCCTAATAGATCAACAAAACAAAACATTTATAACAAAATGTTAAGGAATATAATCTTAGGGAGTGTAATGTTAAGGAAAATATTTCATACCTTAGTCAGTATAAGAACAGCACCAACACCTATGTGACTTCCGCCCTCACTATCTCTCATCACTTTATCAGCAATGTAAGCATCAATGGTATCAGTAGGATCCTTCAAAACCAAATGCACAGAGCCATGATCACTTCGATTAAACTCCTTCACAACCACAACAACCTAATAGAACAAAAAAAATATAATGATCAATTATTTATAAATTTCAACCTTAACTATAATTAAAATAAAATAATATACCTGTTCCACCCTCTCATATTTTTGGCAATTCTCCTTGATCATTCTCAAGGGATAATAAGTACCCTCTGCAGTGAGATAGTCCATCGCAGAAAGCCAAGCTTTGCCCTGAAAATCATTATCTTCCACCGGCTCTTCAAGTTTTTTACGTATCGCCTCTTGGATCGACTGAGCGGGGGGTCCCTGAGAAACATGAGCTTTTTCGGTGCGATGCCGACGCATGGCGGCCTGTGCTTCACCAGCGGGACCAGGTATGATATGACGCGGTGGAGATTCTCTCTCTCGTTCGATTTGAGGCGGTGGAGACGGTGGAGATTGAAACTCTCGTTCAATTTGAGAGAGATTAGATAGACGATTGGAGGTTTGACCGGGATGTCCTGGAAGAGGTTTTCGTCCAAGATACCAGCGGGGTTTTGATGGATCCATTTTCAGAGAGATAAATGAAAGATGGACTTAAGAAAGAAAGAAAGAAAGAAAGAAAAGGGAGAACTGGACTGAGAAAGGAAGAGAATGGTATGTTTTGTTGGGAGTGACGGAGAGGGATAAGTAGGGGTTTGGAATATATTAAACTCGCTACACGGTGTAGCGAGTTTGACTTAAATCTGGTCAAAACTCGCTACACCGTGTAGCGAGTTTCGTTTAATTAAATGTCTTAATTAATTTCCCAACGGCCTAATTAATTGCCCTAAACTCGCTACACGGTGTAGCGAGTTTTGACCAACCCTAGTCAAACTCGCTACACGGTGTAGCGAGTTTCAAAAAAGAGGACATTCCGGGCAATAGTTTGAACAGTAAGTCATTTTGGTAAATAAAAAAGTAAAACGGGATTATTTGGAAAAAAATTCCCATCCCTTGCTTCCAGCCATTCTTCACATAGAAAGAAAGAGATAAATCAGGGGGAAATAGGTTTATTCACTCTTTAAAATCTTTCAAAATTGAGAGTGAAACTTGGTAATTTGAACAAGGTTAGGAGAGTTAATTTGATCTTCAATGATTTTTTTATCTCTATCAAGACTCTGGGCATTTGGTTCGTGGTAAAGTGAGGGAAAGTGGGGGAATGGAATTGACAATTCCTTTTGACTTTTCCATTGAACACATTTGGTTCATTTTTTAAAAAAAAATCCATTCCAAAAGGAATGAAATTTCATTCCTTGGAATGAATTTTCATTCCATCCAAAAACGGGAGGTATGATCAATTCCATCAAATTCATTCATTAGACTCAACCCCAAATTACTATTATGTCCTAAATCCAAATCATCATCATCATAATAATAATAATAATTAAATAATAATTAAATAATTAAATAATAATAATAATAAAATAATAATAATAATAATAAAAATAAAAATAATAAAATAATAATAATAATAAAATAATAATAATAATAATAATAATAATAATATAATAATAATAATAATTAAAAAAATAACAAAAAATAATAATAATAAAATAATAAAATAATAAATAATAATAATAATAAAATAATAATAATAATAATAATAATAATAAAATAATAATAATAATAATAATAATAATACTAATAATAAAATAATAATTATAATAATAATAATTATTATTATAATAATAATAATAAAAAATATATAATTATAATAAAATAATAATTATAATAATAATAAAAATAAGAAAATAATAATAATAATAATAATAATAAAAAATAATAATAGTAATAAAATAATAATAAAAAGTAATAAAAAAATAATAAAAAATAATGATTATATTAATAATTGTAATAATAATAATAATAATAATAATAATAATAATAATAATAATAATAATAATAATAATAATAATAATAATAATAATAATAATAATAAATAATTATAAAATAATAATTATAATAATAATAATAAAATAATAATAATAATAATAAAAAAATAATGATAATAAAAAATAAAAAAAAATAATAATAATAATAATAATAAAATAATAAAAATAATAAAAATAATTATAATAAAATAATAATAATAATTATAATAATAATAACAATAATAATAACAATAATAAAAATAAAAATTAAATAATAATAAATAATAATAATAATAATAATAATAATAATAATAAAAATTATACAATAATAATTATAATAAAATAATAATAATAATAATATAATAATAATAATAATAATAATAAATAAAAAATAATGGTTATAATAATAATTATAATAATAATAAAATAATAATAATAATAATAATATAATAATAATAATAATAATAAAAAAAAATTAATACAATAATTATTATAATAGTATAATAATAAAATAATAATTATTATTATTATTATTATAAAATAATAATAATAATAAAATAATAATAAAAATAATATAATTAAAAATAAAATAAAAATAATTAATAAAAATAATAAAATAAAATAATAATTATAATTATAATTATATTTTATATTATTTTATGTCAATATAAATTAGATTATAATATTTGCTGTAAAAATATTTTTTATGTTTATTTTTACTTAAATGGGACGAAGGGATTACATAATTATTGAGTTTTTTACATGAAGTTAAAAAAGGGTAATCTAGACATTTTATCAAATATTAATTCCATTCCAACAGTTCTGTCTTGAAATCAAACATGATTTGTCAAGGAATTGAATGACAATTACATTTCATTCTGTGCTAACCAAACACAAAGTTTAACCAGCTTTTATTCCTTTTCAATTCCTTCAGGAATCCAATTCCATTGACCATTCCATTCATTTAATTATTTTTCTCCCGAACCAAACGCCCCCTTAGGTAAGTTATTACTTGCTTGATGGTTAAATTGTTTAATTTTAGCCATGAAAACATGCTTAGACTATGAAAAGCATCCTATTTTGAGCTTACTTTGTATAGTTGTTGTATAAAATATAGGCATGGGTTTGAATTGGATTTTTGATATGTGTTTCATATATGTGCTATGAGGCATCATGTCAAGTTTCAAGTCATTTGGAATAGATATGAACATATTTAAGTTCATAGCTGCTTCAGAATCAGAGTTAATACTCCCTCCGTCCCGGTCGAAAAGCCACAAATTTCCTTTTTGGGTGTCCTATTTAAAATGGCACTTTCCCAAAAAGGAAAGTTTTTATTACTATTCCACTCACTCATTCTCTCTCATACTTTACTTTTACACTCACAACATTCTCTCTCCTAACTATTCCTCCCACTCATTCTCTCTCCTATTTAATTTTTCATACTCACAACATTTACACTTTTTCTCTTTCATACATCACTTTCCTTAATTTGCGTGTGAGGCACAAACTTTGCCTTTTGGGCCGGGACGGAGAGAGTACAGGACAACAACTTGTGAATAGTTCTGTGACTAAATGAACTTCTGGAATTCTATGATATTTGGATATATTTTACATATATATTTTATCTACATTCATGTCAATTTCAATTTCATGTCATCAAATTGTACAGCTGGTCCTAAAATAAGACATCAACTTGTGTAGCTTGTTGTGATCAATTGAGAAATGTAAATGAGCTAAGTTTTGAGTATGTGCTACATATATGTCCTATTACTAATCTGTAAAGTTTGAAATTGATTAATTATGGTTTGGGTATTAAATGAATCAAAGAAATATAGGTGCGCTTAAATAAGTTAAAGCATATAATAACAACTTGTAATGTGTGTTATGATTGATTGAATTTTTAAAATTTGTTGAAACTTTAGGATGTTGTTATTCTTTTAGTTAACTATGTATGGACCAATTTTCATGAAATTGTGACAATTTAAAGTGATACAGGAAGACTAAGTGTTGTGTTGCATTAAGTTGGTAAATTGTTGTTATCTTTGAATTTGTATAATTGTATAGTTATTGAAAAGAACATGATCTGAATGGATAGCAATAGTATATGGTTTATGTTCATTGAATTCGTTAAATCCATGGTTAATCAGGGGGCTGCAAAAATTCTATCTATTGTACGGGGAGGAGAGATAGTGGTAGATAGCAATATTCGTTAGTCCGTCCTTTTACCGCTACTGGCCATAGCGGGAATAGCACTACTCATTAACATGAGATGAGTATGTGGCTGACTGAGTGATGTTCAGGTTGTAGGGACCGAAATTACAAGTGGATTAGGGGTAATAATGGGTTGAATCGGGTTGTAACTCGATTCCAGTCTCCTTTGTATTGTGTTTAAATTTCAGTTAAATATGTGTTATATGGTGGTTAATATTACTTTCTCAAGTTATTCATTTCTATGAATTGAGATTTTTAATGATTATTAATCAAATGTTACATGTGTACTCATTGCATGGCATGACATGTAGTTATATGTAATAGCTTGATGAGTCTCTTTGACTCACCTCGTGTTATTTTGTTGTTTTCCTTAGCTCGCGGGGGGACCGGGAATCCATAGCACTAGCTCGTGAGATTTTGGATTTGGAAGACTAACGGGGTAGGATCTCTATGTCAAATAGTTGTATATTTTGTGAGGATGCAATGTGGGGTTATATAAACCCTACTTGTTGTATATATTTACTTTATGTCGGTTTGTAATACCAAGACTTGTTATATATTTCTTAGGTGTTCGTAGATAAATGTTACTTTTGGCCTATATATATAGCTAGGTCTCCGAGCATGCTAGCTCATTGAGGTTGTGTGTGAGCAGTTGTTAACTCCGCAGGTTATGTATATACAGTTGTTGTGCCGCGCGTAGCCTTGAGCCTATTTCCGACTTTGTAATAGTCGATGAATGGTTGTTGGAAAATTTTGAAGTCAAGCTTTTCTTTATTTTATCCATTTATTCTATATGATTAGAGTCAGATTAATCATGCTTATTAGGAGGTAGTTGTTGTTGCAACGAACTGGATAAACAATTCTTGTGTATTACCTTGTGTGTGTTTTACTTTTCATGTGTGTTGTTCTTATTAATCTCTCCATTGTCTTGGGCCGTTCCGCTGCGTGATTTCTCAACATTGTTGAGTCAGGCTTGAGAGGCTTAGTATCCTAGAGGCTGAATTCGCAGCAACCTTATTGCACCGAATCAAGGGCGAATTTTGTCTTAGGGAAATCGTATTAAGTACGTGTTTTAGGAGTAAGATTACGTCAACAAGTAAACAAACCAGATTCAGCAAGTTGTAGACCTGTTTCAAGTCGTTTGCAGAACACAAGACATTAGTTGAGTTAAAAAATTTCTATCTTTTGTAGTGCAGCAATTCAAATCAGAAACTTCAAGTGCAGTGATATGCATCAACAGTAGCGCAGCATTTTAGTGCAACAATTATATAATAACCACTTCCAAGGTATTATTCTTTACCTTAACTCTATATCAGTCTACACTCTTTCCTTTTTCTATGATTGAAACTTGCAACATGACTCAGTTTCGCCTAAAGACTGGATATTGATGTGCATAAATAAAAGTGATCCACCTGTCAATTAAAGTAAGGGGACCGTGCATGACTTGGTAACAAAATTGATGTACATGTGGAAAGGTCAACTAAAATTGTCAAATTGCCAGGTAGGGAGTCAAAGTGGGGCCTCTTCCCAAAGCGTCATGTGGCAATCACGTGGATAAATCAAGGGAAACCTCAAAGAAACATATTCAATAAATAGATGAAGGTTAGGGAGCGAGATCACTGACTTTGGCGAAATGGTGATCTCGCCCCATTTTGACCAAACAAGGATAAGATAAGGTGGAGGGAAGCGAGGTTACTGACTCTGGCAAAATGGTGATCTTGCATCATCCCATATGACTTAACGTATATAGAGATGAGCATGGAGCGAGATCACCGACTCTTGTGATAAGGTGATCTCGCATCATTCTATAAGGACTCAATAAATATCAAGGTCAAATATAGCGAGATTACTAGCTCCAGTGAGATGGTGATCTCGCCCTAATCTAACGGGAATATTCCTAACGGTTCTCGATAAAAGACCAACCAACTCAGACACATAGAGATATTCTCCAAATAAGACAAGAAACAAATCTCTCCTTTTGGTGTCCCATAATCCCACCTGCAGAAGTAGTGGAGTTGGATAAAATATGTTGGGGCTAACCAGAGGAGGACACTTGTCATGTGGTCTAAGATGACATCGATGATGTCATAACACTTTATGTGACTATATATACAACATGCATCTTGGAGGTTAAGTAAGTCATTTTTTCTACCCTTAAGCTCTTTAAATACAGTTTGAACTTTTCCATACACTGTGTACTTACTCTCACACCCGAGGGGCTTTAGCCGGAGAAGCCCCCGGCTTAGTTAACGGTGTTCATCTTGCAGGTCTGAGGGGGAAGATCGATCAAACCAAGTTATCCTCCGTGGAGTCAACCCTTTGGAGTGGTCAACCGAGCTCGATTCTTGGTAGCATCAGTTTGGTTTCATTGCCGGAAACGAGTTCATCTCCACCATAGGCCTTTTCATCCTTGAAAAATCCAGATTCTAAATTGTTCAGTGATTTGCTTCTGTTGTTGTTTTCATTCGGTTTCAAATGGAGTAAATAGGAACCACGAAGGCAAAAATCCTCAAGTCAATTGTGGAAATTCCCACTCCTCAAAAGAATCAGGAAGACCAGCTCAAAACTCCCGGGACACTTTTCATACCGGAACATCAAAGAGGAGACGTCAAACTCCTTATAGGTCAAGGCGGGGAGATGGAAAGGCCGAGAGATAGAGAGAGGGAAAGATGAGATGGCAGCGCAGAAGGCGGCTAGGGCTCAGGAGACATTCTACATTAAACAATAGAACGAGTTACTACTCCAGGTCCTGAAGAATAATCGTAAGTTGGAAGAAATGGGGAGCATGTAATGCCCCGAGCCCAGAAGACCGGGTCGGAACGCTATCAGATTTGACGGACTAGCCCCACAAACCACCACAAGTCTTTCCAGCACGTGTTGTCCTCACTTACATGCTCACTGAGAAACTTCCCAGTGGGTCACCCATCCCAGAATTTCCCCAGGTTCAGCACGCTTAACCTTGGAGTTCTTATAGGATGAGCTTCCGAAAAGAAGATGCATCTTGGTGATATGAGTAGCACTAATCAAATCATATCAAACATATCAGGCACAGACATTTTTGGGGGCGCCACAATCTCCCCCACTTAGGATCCTTGCCGTCCCCGGCAAGGCCTACTTGGAAACCCCGGGCAGTGTGGATCCAAGAGGGGCTCGTACGGATTCAAGAGGTGACTCCCACCGACTCCGCGGTGTGCACTTTGTTCCGCACAGCACTTTGCTCCACACTTCCGACCGGGTCCCGCTCTGATACCATTTGTAACGCCCCGAGCCCTGAAGACCGGGTCGGAACGCTATCAGATTTGACGGACTAGCCCCACAAACCACCACAAGTCTTTCCAGCACGTGTTGTCCTCACTTACATGCTCACTGAGAAACTTTCCAGTGGGTCACCCATCCCAGAATTTCCCCAGGTTCAGCACGCTTAACCTTGGAGTTCTTATAGGATGAGCTTCCGAAAAGAAGATGCATAGCACTAATCAAATCATATCAAACATATCAGGCACACACATTTTTGGGGGCGCCACAGAGCACCTCTACTGCTCCCCAAAGAGATAGTTGGTGACATGCTCTTAACACCATCGAAGATCCCAGAGCCCATTCAAGGAGGTAAGACTGAGCAGAGTGAAGAGGTGACTTAGTGAAAGTCAAGACAGCGGAAAGTTCCATCTCCACAAAGGAGAAAGGCAGATCGCGAAGAAGAAGCAAGTCGCGATAGTCAGACTGAGAAAATGAAAGAGAGAGAAAGCGATCATAGATAAAAGTTTAAGTCTCAAAATGATCAGGAAAAGGAGGAGCGAAGAAAGCGAAGGCGAGTTCATTATATTACAGGAGAGGAAGATAATTCATATTATTACCAATATTCGGATTCAAAGCTAGATTTTGGGTCTAAGTACGATAGCACCTACACTCCGGGAAAGTCGCGGAGAGAGCGAGGTCCCTGCAAATCGCGGCTTTACAAGAAGGAAGAGCAAAAGGAGGAAACTGACTGGAATGTGGAGATAGCAAAACAAATAGTGGATTTGAGGAGATCAACGAAAGGAGTAGTCGAAGAGAGAGACTCCTATTTGTATCCTTTTGCTCCATCATAAGTTAAGGGAGGCCGAGCCTGACCCCGCGTTCAGGATACCAGATTCGCCTGAATATTTAGGAAGCACCAGAGCCAGGAACCATATCACAAATTCTGAGGTAACCATGTCGCTCCCCACTAATGATGATGCCACTATATGTAAATAATTAGATAGTACTTTGACTTCGCATGCATTAGAGTGGTTTCTCTCTGATCCATCGGATCCATTAAGGATTATAGCGATTTCAGATCCATGTTTTTGTCACGATTTAGCCACTCTGGAACTTGTCCAGTCAAAAAACAGGATTTGTGTAACATTAGATATAGAGATACAAATACATTATTGAACTACATGGAGAGGTTCAATGCTTTCTCGGACCAAATCCCGGATACTAGCCAGGAGTCGCTAGTGATGCTCTTTTTTGCTGGCTCATCTCCGGGAAATTTTAAAAGGGGAGTTAGGATGAGGACACCCAAGACCCTAAGAGATATTTTTGAAAGAGTACAAGGATATACATGCAGGAGGCGGTAAACAAGAAATCCTAGTAGCCCATGAGCGGATTGAAACTGTAAGGGCAGAAGGAAAAGAAACACCCGAGGGAGGTAGAAGGGAATGGAACAAAGCCAGAGGAAGGGAAGCTTTCAAGGAGTAGGTTTTCACCAAGTTGATTCTGAGCCCTAGCGAGATGATGAAATTAGTTAGCCTACCTCCAGCCCGTGAAATGAATAAGGAAACCTTGGAGAGGAGAGATAAAAGCAAGTACTTTGAGTATCACAAAGAAGTGGGACATGTAACCAATGATTGTCTCAATATTAGGAGGGTCCTCCAAGCCAAGGTGGATAGAGGCGAGTTGTCAAAGGTTTGTAGACATTCCCGGGCTTCATGGCTAGGATATAAGTATCCAGGTGGATCTTAGGACATGCCATTCCATCAAACAACTAAAGGTTGGGCATCACGAACTTGTGAGGTAGAGGCACAATGGAGTCGGGATTCGTGGGTCGGAGAGCGGCCTTCTTCCCTGTCAACTCAGCAATCTGTGCTTTTATTTACTTCAGTTGTTCCATGAACCAAGAAAGTTGAGAGTCCAATGGCAGAGCCAAGATGGTCGGGCCGGCGTCAGAGTTGGAGAAAGGATTCACCATGGGCGGCATACTAGTGGAAGGGATGGCCGGACCTGGGACGTAAGTGTAAACATGTCCATGGCCTAAGTTTCCCTGAGGAGGGTAAGTAGAACTTTGAGCATAAGGATTGAGCTCGAATGTGTATTGCTGACTCCGTGCAGGCAGGAAGGGTGGAGGCAAACTAGGGGTGGCCGGGTAGCCCAGGGCTAGGCTCAAAGTGTAGCTTAAAGGAGGGCTGAGACTCCTGATTCTGAATTGCACTTTTGGCCGGGGTGGTGGAGTAAAACCCGGAGGGTACTGTAGATAGGGCGAGCCGAATGAGACGGGAATAGAGGTTTGCTGTCCCGTGAGGGCGGTCATAAATGGATTTTGTGAGACTTGTGCGGGGCCGAGGGCTGGCTCTCCTGAACTGTGTTGCTGTTGAGACATCCCAAACTGCTGGGGCTGAGAAGTTCTAAACTGACCCATAGTTGACTGTTGTCCCAGACCCAACTGAGAAGTTATACCAAACTGCTGTAACTGAGAAGCCCCTGACTGATCTGTACCAAACTGCTGAGGCCTGCCAAACTGTTGCAACATACTGAGTTGACCCGCGTTAAGGCATACCATACTGCCCCAAATCAGACTGAAGTCAATTTGTTCCCCCAAACGACCGTCCCAGACCAAACTGTGAAGGTATACCAGACTGAGGCTGAGAGGATTGTTGATTCATAGGTTGAGTGGAGTGTTGTCCCAGACCCAACTGAGAAGTTATACCAAACTGCTGTAACTGAGAAGCCCCTGACTGATCTGTACCAAACTGCTGAGGCCTGCCAAACTGTTGCAACATACTGAGCTGACCCTGGCTGCGTTAAGGCATACCATACTGCCCCAAATCAGACTGAAGTCAATTTGTTCCCCCAAACGACCGTCCCGGACCAAACTGTGAAGGTATACCAGACTGAGGCTGAGAGGATTGTTGATTCATAGGTTGAGACGAGTGTGGCCCGGTGGAGGTTCCATATGAGGAAGGTGGTGGCATTCGGCGGTAGTTTATCTAACCAAGAGAGGGATGGGGATCCTCTTCTACCGTGAAAGTCCCATCGGGGTTGAGGGCAATCGTTATATAATCATCGAAACCTCATTCTGATTGGTACAAAGAGTTTTATGGACTCGGATTCCAATGTTAGCCATAAAATCACGATGAATCCCTGGTTCTGGTTAAAGTTCCATCCTCAACCTTGGACATCAAAGAACTGCACTTGACAAGCTCATGACCAATATGGTGATCAAATATCCCTTTGCTTGGCGAAGCCCTGGTCTGAAGAAATGTCTTGGCGAAGTCTCGATTTTGAAGAAGTAACTTTGTAAAGCCTCAGTCTCGTGATTGTACATCTGACATGAGCAAAACTTCAACCTGATTGCAAAGTGGTCTTGAAATGAATCTGATGAAAACTCAATCCATCTCGTAGCAAAGTAGAGGAACCAACGTGGACCCGGAAAGACCAGAGAAGCCCCACTCTAAAGAAATGACTTGACGAAAGTCCCACCTTAAAGAGTCCAATGCAGCTCTGATGCAAATTGAATTGTCATATAGCAAGAGAGGGAACCCATCCTTCTATATTTACTTTATTATTTTCTTTAGTCAATTAGTCAACCGAAAGAAAATGTAAAAGAAAGAAAATTTAGAAATGTATACTTGCAGGGGCATATTTTCAAAGAGTGGGGACGAATTCCCGATTTGTATTATTTGATGGCCTCATTTGATGAAGGCACAAAAGAATTCACTTTGGGTTCGACTCTTTTGAGAAAGCATAAGTGTAGAAAGGTTCGTAAAAGTGTATGGAAGCCCTTGCCGAGAGAAAATCAGTGTTTAGCTCTATTTTTCCTATAATGTAGAAAAAGAAGACTTGGTGCTTTACGAGTTCAAAATATCTCAGGAGGAGATCAATTAGCTGACGCGCTTACAAAACCACTCCCTCGTACCCGGTTTCACTTTCTTTTGTCCAAGATCGGTCTTCTCCAACAATCGTCCATCTTGCGCGGGCGTGATAATGATAATACTAATTGTGGTGATAATCACACTCATTAAATCCAAGTCAATACATTGTACCCTTTAGTTCCATGTATAGAGATTATTCCATGTATATATTATTTCAATGTAACTAGTATTAAATGTTTAGTTATTTACTATTTACACTAGTATATATAAATAGGCAATTGATGAACGAAAGAACTTACTTCTTCTCAAACTCTTTTATCTTGCAGGTTTCACCCTGATTGTGTGGAGATGATAATATCAGAAAACTTTCATGAACAAATTCAAATGACAAGGTGAGCTAGACTCTAACCAGTTTATCTTAATTAATTTGTAGGTACCGCTGTATTTTGTTGTTGTTTTTTACATTTATTTGCCTACTCGAGTCGGACATTTAAGCTTGATATATCTCGAGATATTTCGCAGTTTATTATTTGGGCTGATTTGTGGGTGTAAATGTGAAAGGTGAATCCATATGAAGGATATACTGTCTATATTACCTTAGATTGATACAAATCCAACTTATGAGCCCATCGCATTGGAAATTTTGGTTTTGATTTCGCTTGGTTAATATAATTCATTTTTAAGTAACCGTTAGAAATGTAAATAATATTCTAACTGGCTGTTGAGGCTCTTAAAAAGTTGTCATTTCTTACTTTCAAAAAGCTATAACAATAAATCCAATTCCTAGCCGTTAGGCTTTTTGAAAAATAGCCGTTCTTTGTGACCGTTAGACGTGATTAATGGCTTGAGGAAGAGACTATAAATGACACATTGAGCATATCTGCAAACAAACATTGCTCGCAATGCCTCATGATTCACTAACTTAGAATTTTTTTCAACACACTCTATGTTCTTGCTCAAGTGTCATGAGTTCACGATCGTTGTTCCTGGCATTTCAGAAGAGACATTTCATAGTTGAGAAGGTTAGTTTGTTTACTATAATCCAATAATCTTATCCAATGATACTATTTTTGTTAATGTTGAGGTCTTATTAACTTTGCCGTTTGCTTAATTTGTTTAGATACTTAATTGTGTGAGTTTGAGAAATCGTAGATTTTTGAAAGAAAGTCGACGCAGGCTATAATAATGGCGAATTGAGTGTTACAAATATTTGGATGAGAAATTAAAAAAAAACTCATGATAATCAAATTGGTTTCGAACAAACGAGTTGAATATGTCTGGCTCACGTTCTTAACGAGCGCCGATCTCGAGTTTCAACTCGACTAGAACAAGCATTCAGACAGATCGAGCTCGGTTTGAACCACAAATGTATCTTATGTTACCTAGACTCGGATATGGGTATCCTATAGGGGTATGGATCCGAGTTTCGAATTCACTTTTCATAAAAAAGTTGGATATAGTCCTAAAGTTGGACAAGGCTAGGGAATATGTTAATAACAAAAAAATATATTAATTCTATTCATAATAAAGAAAATAATCCAAACATACACAAACAATTTAATATTTGATTTTTTTCCTTTCCCGATGCCAAATCTCTTCCGATTCCTAATCTCGATCAATCTTCCAAATCTCAATCGATTTTTCCTATTTTGACTTGAAATTGATCCTTCCAAATCTCGATTAACGACGGACATGAGAGACTACCGACCTACCGAAGGAGAAAAAAAAGCCGACCGAATCACATTGGGGGTAACATTCTTCAACTCACTCCTTTTCCATCATTTCTGATGGAGTTAAATACTAATTATTTTTTGGCTTGGGAATATGATGGAATAAAGCAAAATGGTTCACTAAACTATCTTGCTTCTTTGTTACGATGAAGCAGTCGGTCCATGCAATGTTCAACGCAATTTCCATAGTGGGTCATCCGAAAACAACCTCTCTGTGTTCTAATACAGGGGCAAGGTTGCGTACATCCGACCCCCTCCCTTACCCCACCGTAGGTGGGAGCATTTGCGGCACTGTGGTAATGTTGTCTTTGTTGTTTTTTTCTGACTTGGGCTTTAGCAAATCAATGTCAGCTTGTTTTTGTGTCGTTCATGTATCAGTAATCGATTCAATCTCAAACATAGTTTCACTGTCTCAAGCTCGATCAAATATAAAATAAGCAAGCTCAAAAACTCAAAGCTCGCATCATATATAGCTTAATACAAACTTACACAGGCTTGTTGCTCCTAATTTCGACAATTTTTCTTTCATTTTTTGCAGTTGGTTTATACATGTTATGATATTATGTGCTTCACATTGTTAATCTCCTTTAGGAGTCCGAAGAAGAGTTAGAAGAGGACTTAGAGAGCGCTCAAAATTTCTCCGAAATCCATGTCGCTGGGAAAAGTGTTGCCGGTAAAAGGAAACGTGCCATGTCTGATGGGGAGTTTTACACCGATGGCTGTAGGCATGCTCAGCAAGTTGCTTTGGACATGGTAAGGCTCTCAAACACTAAACTATTAACAAGAAAAGTTGAGCGATAGTCCAAGTTGTTATTATCACATCATCCAAAATCTAGTTTGCATCTCTGAAAACGTGAGTTTTGTGGGAACATTATTATGTTTCCTTATTTCAAAAGACTTCTATATGGTAAGAAGATTTTGGGACTTTCATGGAGATTTATAAGTATCTTAATTTTATTAAGAGATTGTAATTATGTAAATATCTTTTATTTATGTACATAGTTTTATATTAGGACTAACCTACTAATATTTGATTTCCTTGTGAGTGTGTTATATGTTTTCATATAGAAAAAGGAATCTCACAAAGGAAGAAGTCGATTGCATGAAGATCTTCTCCAAGGTGCTCTATAAATACAAGGCATTCAGCACAAAGAGAAGTTACACAATTTACGAGAGAAAATCACATTCTTCATAGTCATTCGACATTGTTGTTTTAGGTTGTGAGCTTACATCCGTAACTCACATCTAGGTTTTTATAAAGTTCTCTTGTTTTACTTCTGATTGAATAAGTCCTACTTGGGAAAGGGGAGTTGTTCATATCATAGAAGGTGATTAGAACTTGTTTAGTATTTTCATATTTTAGTTTTTCACTTATTTGTTTTTGTAAGAAACATAAGTTTTTATAGTGAAAAGGTTTTTGGGCGTAAGCCTAGTTTGCTGATCACACAGATCAAGTAAGCGTATATAACTCTTGAGTTATTGCATTTTATTGCTTTTATTTACTTTATTCCGCCGCATTATCTCGTGGATGTGTGGACAGCCAGAGACACATCCGTACTCACATCCTTTGCCTATTGCGTGATCCAAGTTTCCTAGCTACACGAAACTTTCAATTGGTATCAAAGCCAACTCTCGATATATTACCGAGTGTTGATCCGTAAAGTGTAGTCATTATGGAATGCCAAAATCACCAAAATAGGCCTACTGTCTTGGATGGCACAAATTATTCTCTTTGGAAGTCTAAGATGCGAAATTACATCAAAAGTATTGATGAAAGAGCTTGGATGTGCATTCTTGTTGCATGGCAACCTCCTACTGTGGAGAAAAAGCCATCTTCTGGTGTTGGTGAGTCCTTCTTTGAAAGAAAACCTGAAGAACAATGGACTCTTGATGAAATACAAGCTGCAAATTACAATTCAAAAGCCATGGGTGCTATTTCCAGCCATGTTTCTGGGAATATGTACAAGCTTATAACAAATGAAAGTATAGCCAAATCTGCTTGGGATATTTTGCAAACTCAATGTGAGGGAGCACCAAGTGTAAAGGCTACCAGGCTTAGGATTTTAATGGATAGGTTTGAGTTACTTCGAATGGAAGAAACTGAGGATGTTGTGTCATATGCTGCTAAGATTCATGAGATTTCAAATGAATGCACAAGTCTAGGAGAATCTATCTCCAATGCAAGACTTGTTAGTAAAATTCTAAGGACCCTGCCTGAGAGGTTCAATATTAAAGTAGCTGTGATTGAAGAAACAAAAGACACAAATACTGTAGGTCTTGACACCATCATAGGAATCTTGACTGTGTTTGAGCTTAACCTTGAGGCTCAGAAGAAAAACAAAACACACAGTCTTGCCCTTAAAAGTGCTGCTGCTCTACCAAAAGAGCTTGTGGAATTATCCTCTGAAATTGACAAGTCTAATCTTGAAGATGAGGATGTTGCTTTTATTTCAAAGAAATTCAGTTCTATACTGAAAAATAGAAGGATGAGCAAATTTCCCAATAGACCTACTTCCAAGCATCGCCGAAAAGCCAAAACCTAGCACTGACACTGGATTCAAGAAACCAAGTTTTGAAAATAAATCATCTGAATCTGTCCAATGTAGGGCATGTCGTGGCTTTGGTCATTATGCCAATGAGTGTGCTAACACACTCAAAAAGAAGGGGATGAGCTTAACTGCTACCCTTAGTGACAGTGAGGATGAGGAAGAAGAAGTGGCTAACATGTCTGTCTTAAATTGCCATTACGTGTTTAATGCTTTTTCGCAGATATAGAAGAATATACTCCTGAAAAACCCTTGGATGTGGGCTCGGTTATTGTACACACATCTCGGTGTCACATCTGAACCGGAGCCGAACCGTTTCTCTGTAAAAGGAGAGTCGGATGATGAAGATGAAGAAAGAGACATTCCCTATGAGGAACTCTTTGCCACATACAAGGAGCTACATACAGATTGGATGAAAAGATTGGACAAAATTGAGGTACTTGTTAAGGTAAACAAATCTTTGTCTGATAAATTGGCTGCTTGTGAAGATGAAAAAACTGTTCTTTCAAAAGAGAATGATGCTCAAAAGGATACCATTGCAAGACTTGAAGTCCTTGTGACCAAAAGAGAAGTTGACCTTGAAAAATTCAAGAATGAATGTGAAAAGGCTGATAATACTTTCACTAAGCTAAACAAAAGTAAAATGAAAATGGAAGAAGCTTTTTCTATGGGTCAACGTGACAAAATTGGTATAGGTTTTGAAAATAATTTTGTAAAGGAGGGATATGAGGGTTCTACCTCTAAAAGTGTGAAAAAACAAGTTTTTAAAGAAAAAATCATTCTGAGTGAGAAGAGACCAAGGAAGAGGCATTACATTTGCCATTACCGCCTGAGCTCACCCGGTCACATTAGGCCCTTCGTTACAAACTCAAGGCCGATAAAAATCGGTAATTTCAAACGGCCTCGAGATGTGTGAGAAGATGTATACACATCCTAACACACATCCAAATAATCCGAGACCTCTCGCAACCCAAAAAGAAAATCGCTAAACAGTGGGTAGCCAAACCAATTACCACCTGTAATGTTGTCTACTCTTCCCTCAAGAGTACTCGTCTCTCGGCTCTTGGTATTTTGATAGTGGGTGCTCTAGGCACATGACTGGGAACTGCCAAAGCCCTCCTTGGACTATGAAATAATAAATGGAGGGAAAGTAAATTTTGGTGGAGGTGCTCAAGGAAAGATTGTTGGGAAAGGAACCCTAGATGTCAAGGGTCTCCCAAAATTGCACAATGTGTACCATGTGGAAGGCTTGAAAGCCAACCTAATAAGCATCACCAACCGTGTGATGATGACCTATTTGTGAAGTTTGATAAGCACTTGTGTGAAGTATTTGATAAGGATAATAAATGTGTGTTTACCGGTCCTAGATCTCGCCGATAATTGTTACCAATTTGGTGACAATCTTTCTTGCCTAAGCTCAAAAACTAATGATGTCAATCTGGCACCAAAAATTAGGGCATGCTAGTCGTAGAACTCTGGAAGAACTTCAAAGGTTTGAAGCCATTAAAGACCTCCCTAAACCGAACTTCAAGAACCCCGATGTCCGTGGTTCATGTCAAAAGGGAAAACAAACAAAAGCATCACATAAAAAGGTCCAACAATGCTCCACAACTAGATGTTTGGAGATGATTCACACCGATTTAATGGGACCTATTGAAGTAGAAAGCTTTGGTAGGAAAAAGTATGCCTTTGTGTGTGTTGATGATTATTCTAGGTACACTTGGGTAATGTTCTTAAGAGAAAAGTCGAAACAATTGGAGAATTCAAGAATTGGTACAAAAGAGTTAGAAATCTTTATGGTCTTAAGACTCGTGAGGATTAGGTCCGACCATGGTACCGAATATGAGAATCAAATGTTCACCAATTTTTGCAATTCTAAGGGAATCACTCATGAGTTTTCTCGCACTAATCACCCCACAAAGAAATGGAATTGTTGAAAGAAAGAATAGAACCTTGCAAGAAATGGCAAGGGTCATGCTAAGTTCAAAGAACTTGTCCAAAAAATTTTGGGCGTAGGCTTTAAACACTCGCTTGTCACATTGGCAATAGGGTGTTTCTAAGGATTGGGAGCACTTTGTCACCCCATATCAAATTCTCCTTGGAAAGAAACCAACCGTAAAATATTTTCATGTGTTTGGTTGTGTTTGTTATATTCTCAATGATAGAGAATACCTGTCCAAGTTTGATTCAAAAAGTGACAAAGCAATTTTCATGGGCTATTCCACAAACAGTAGAGCTTACAGAGTTTTCAATCTCAAAACTAAGACCATTATGGAATCTCGCTAATGTTAAATTTGATGACTCACTTGATCTTAACCTCAAGATCGCCGAGGATGATGTTTCGTTGCTTGCTAGACTGGAAGGATGAAGAAACAGTGCCGAAAAAGCAAAAAGAAACTTCCAAAGGCCGATAAAAATGATGAACCCGACAAGGATGTAACCAAGGATGTGGACACATCTCGCTCCACATCTGAACCCACATCTCGCACCCACATCCACTCAAACTCCCGTAACCGAGGACAGCTCTCCGCATTCCGATCAGATGATGCTCCGTAAGGTAATGTGAATGGGTGTGTGGATAGGTCAAAGGATATCCCTTCAAAATCCAAAACCACCCCACTTCACAAGTTGTGGGAGATGTGCATGCTCAAGTGAGAACTAGACAAAAGGACAAAGTTGATTATAGAAAGATGGTGGTTTATGGAGTTGCTCCTCAAAGATACTCCCGTGTAAGCTTCGTTGTTTTGTTTCTAAAATTGAACCTAAGAATGTTACCGAAGCATTGAAAGATGCCGACTGGATTTATGGCTATGCAAGATGAATTAATTCAATTTGAAAAGAATGAGGTATGGACTCTTGTTCCTAGACCCTCACATGGTAATGTAATAGGAACCAAATGGATTTTTAAGAACAAAACCGATGAGCAAGGTGTGATAACTAGAAATAAAGCTAGGTTAGTTGCTCAAGGTTACACTCAAATTGAGGAATTGACTTTGAGGAGACATTTGCTCCCGTTGCAAGAATTGAGTCCATTAGGCTTTTGTTAGCCATCGCATGTTACCTCAAAATTACTCTTCATCAAATGGATGTCAAGAGTGCCTTTTTAAATGGGATATTAAATGAAGAAGCCTATGTTGAACAACCTAAAGGCTTTGTGGACTCCAAATATCCTAATCATGTGTATAAACCGAAGAAAGCTCAGATGGGCTAAAGCAAGCCCCTAGAGCTTGGTATGGTAGGTTGACCTGACCATTTGCTTCAACTAGGATTCAAGAGAGGTGAGGTTGACAAAACTTTGTTTGTGAGAAGAAACAAAAAGGAGATTCTTGTGGCACAAATCTATGTAGATGATATTGTGTTTGGGTCAAACTCGACCCTATGTTAGCACGCACTAACTTTGTGGATAGCATGACTTCCACATTTGAGATGAGCATGGTAGGAGAGTTGAACTTTTTCTTAGGCTTACAAATTAAGCAATTCAAAGATGGCATGTTCATTTCTCGCCTAAGTATGCCAAGAATCTTGTGAAAAAGTTTGAGCTTGAACACTCTTCACATCAAAGAACCCCAACGGGATCTTCCCAAAAGTTGAGCCATGATTCGATGGTGAGAGTGTTGATCAAACCCTCTATAGAAGCATGATAGGAAGCCTCGCTTTACCTCACCGCAAGTAGACCCGACATTATGTTCAGTGTGTGTCTATGTGCTAGATACCAAGCTAACCCTAAAGTGTCCCATCTTAAAGCCTTGAAAAGAATCATTAGGTATGTGAGTGGACTCGTGAACCTAGGTCTACATTACTCTAAAGAAACAAACACAAATTTGGTTGGGTACACCGATTCTCGATTGGGCCGGAAATAGTGATGACAGAAAAAGTACCACTCGGTGGATGTTTCTACCTAGGTAATAATCTTGTGTCTTGGTATAGTAGGAAGCAAAATTGTGTGTCCTTGTCCACCGCCGAGGCCGAATATGTTGCCCTTGGGAGTTCCGCACACAATTACTTTGGATGAATCAAATGCTAAAAGATTATGGATTAAATAGCAAAGTTTTGACCGCTTTTTGTGATAACAAAAGTGCCTTGGACATATCTAAAAATCCCTGTTTCAACATTCTAGAACAAAACACATTGATATTAGACATCATTTCATTAGAGATCTTGTAGAACAAAAACTCGTGTGTCCGGAATTTGTTGGGACCGAAAATCAATTGGCCGATATATTTACAAAGGCATTAGATTTGGAGAGATTTTCCTCCTTGAGGAAGTCTCTTGGCTTGTGTGATATCTAAGGTTGTGAGACCGCATGTGTCTCACATCCTCTAACACATCTCGTAGATTAGTTTAACCGAAAAAAAAAAAAAAAAAAAAAAATCATAAAAAGAAAAAGCCAAAAATATCATGCATTAGCACGAAATTTCTCGGTGTGGTCACTTGTGAGTCTTCATCCTTGACATTATTTTTGATCACTTAATTGTGAGTATTTCCCGTCCATGTAATCTTTTGATTACTTGGTATAACCTTCCTAGGTATCTCACAAAAGGGTGCTAAAAGAAAAAAATATATATATATATGTGAGAAACAATGCTTCACCCTTAGTATGAAGCCATACCATTGTGATCAAGTGATTTTCATAAGAAAACTTAAAGTCAAACTTGATAAGATCACTGGGAAAAAGGGCTATCTTTGGGATCAAGTAAAGTGAAAGCTACTCACATTGCAAAAATCCACAACAAAAAATTGGTGGATGCATCCTAGAGGTCATGGCAAGATTGGATTATTGCTCATTGACTTTTTGTGATCTAAATGTGTCCCAATATGTGACTCACATCCTATGCCACATCCATAAGCCGAGAATATTTCCTTCACTTGTGTGTGTTTGCATCATGCTAGGCATATTGCATTTTAGGACATATAGGAGCTTTGTAAATATGCTAGTTAATTAATTTTCTCTCTTAATTTACTCTTTTGATTATATAGGTTTTTGATCTCCAATATCTTTCATGAAAAAGAAAAGATGTGTATCAATCCTTGATTGAAAAGGTTGAAAAATTCTTTTGGGATTCTATTTTAAAAATAAAGATATGCCGAAGCAATTTGTGTTTTCATAAAAATCTTACAAAATCTTGATTTATTTTAATCCCTTATTTTCTTGGAAGGTGCTTGTGTGTTACAACCTCAAAGGATTTCTAGCCGTTGGAGGACTCTTAAGGATTTTCGAGGTATGTTAAACTCTCTTTGAAAAAGGATTCCTAATTTTAGTAGGAAAGGGGAGCCGTGAGTATTTAATATACCTCACATCCGTCCCATCCCCCATAAACCTTGACAAAACCCTTTGTTCTTCCTCCTCTTTGCTCACAATCACACACACCCCTTGCATTAATTCCTCTTTACTCGTTCAACCAACCCAATTTCTTCTCGTTAAATGGCCGAGCATTCGAATATAAGAGAAGAAGATGTTCTTGACATTGGTAATGCCTATTTCAATAGCAAGAAGAGAGGACTCCATTCTCCTAAATCCCGTAATCTCTAAATTTCTTTGCCGATTTTCTTCTCCTTCTCCTTCGTCTGAACCAACAATGGATGCTCCTTCTCCCAAATCCTCTTCATTGGAAGCCGCTGGCCCCGGTCTCGCCGAGGAAAACCCTAAGGCTCCATCCTCTCCGGTGATCCCACCATCGGATGTCGCCATTGCTGTTGAACCTTCCTCAACTAAGAAGAGGAAGTTGACCCAAGAAAAACCCCCAAAGTCTGTTACATCGCCGGTGCCTCCTCGTGGTCTTCGACGATCTGGTAGGACTCGCAAGCTGTCAGAGGCTGACAAAGCTAAGAACCTTCTAAAACCTGGCGGGAAACCTACAACGGCCATTGTTCTTGAAGAAATAGAAGAAGATGATGAGGTAATAGTCCCTCTTATTAGGACTAGGGCTAAATCAAAAATTACTCCTCCCTCTGTTATTGATGCTGTCCCTGTGATTAATCCCTCTGAGGTTTTGCCTACTGTTGCTCCCCATGCTGAACCTTTGATCTCTATTGAGACTGATCCCCATGCAATACCTGTTGATCCTATTGCTCCTGCTTCTCCCATAATATCTTCTGATCCCATTATCCCCACACGCTTCACCCCCTAGGGATAATGTTTCTAGTCTGTAGCCGAGCCCTCTCGCTTCCCTTGATCTCTAGTCCCGTTGAGGACCTTATTTCATTCAGGATGATGAACCCCTGGCTAAGATTTTAAAAGATGTAAAGGGAAAGAAAAAGGTGGCCGAGACCGATTTAGAGCCAATAGAAGAAAGAATCCGACTCTAGCTCGGATGATGATGATACTTTGCGTCCATGAAAACTACAAGCTTGGGAGAGAAGAGCTAGATCAAGAAAAAGAGGACCAAGTGCTAGATTCCTCTCGATGCTGATGATAATGATGTTGAACCCATCAAAGTGCCATTCCTGTGAAGGATGCTGTCTAAGGATGTGCCCACATCCGAGCACATCTACTCGAAAGAAAGCCGATTTGGGTATGTCATCTTCTCTCTCTCTTGTCCTCTAACCCCAAACCTTTTTTCCAAAAGTTTCGTCCAAAAAGGCTTCGATAGGTTTGAGTTAATTTCCTCTAAAGCCTTTGTTGTTGAGATGAAAAGGGATAGGGACACTTTGTTAAACTTGGAATGGATAAGTTTTTTGAGGAAAGAGGATTATTCTTGATGGACCATCCCCTTCCCTTCTATCCAAAATTAGTTTATGAGTTTTATGCCAATCCGCCTAAGAATTTTGATAGAACTTACTCTCATTCCACTCGGTGTTTATGTTAGAGGAGTATTTGTTCACTTTACACCTTCAAGCATCAATGATTTTCTTGGATTGAGTGATAATTTTGATGATATAGTTTCTATTGAGGAGGATGAACTGCTTTCCGCTCTCACACATGGAAAGGTCACTTCACAGCTGGCCTCGTAAAGCCTAAGGATTTAGGTAGTGGTTCATTATCTTCCCTTTATTGTTTTCTCCACTCCATCCTTGCCGCAAATTTGTGTCCCTCCAATAACAAAACCTCTGTTACATTAGAATACAAGCCTTGCTT